>KZ506050.1:262146-272378 GCA_002844005.1 Limosa lapponica baueri
GTCCTTGTGCCTGAACTGCAGCAAGTGAGTAGCATTTTCTTTACACAGCCACCACTAACTACAGTAAAGTTATTTTTTGGGTTTTGTTATTAAATTGTCCTTGATACACAAGCTGCTTTTTTTCAGAGCACAGGAGTTCCACTATTATCACAATCAGTAGTGTATTATTACCTAGGAGGGTCAACACTTTTCTCACAGACTTTGCTCTTCATTCACATGGAAATGGCATTATGGAAATGGCAGCCGTAATCGAAGATGATAACATCTATGCAATAACCATTCAAATCATAATTACTTTTACAATGCAAACCTGCCTACAGGTGCTGTGAGAAACTGTGCTGCTCTATTTCGTGCTTTATTCTGAACAGTCTGCCTTGCCCTGTGAAGTTAATAATTTCCCCTAAAAGGGAAGAGAGTGTTTAAAGCAGGTGTGATTATGCCAGCTGATTAGCATTCATTTCTCATTGTCACATCCCGAGAGAGAGAGGAATATTTTATACTCCCTTTTTTCCCAACTTCTGATTGCTTGATGTAGTGATGCCAGCAACACCCTTTCAGCATCATATCTCTGTCTCTCGTTTTTTGAATGAATATATGTCCATAATATATATCTAAACATATCCCATCAGATTTCTTGTGGTGTCATATTTATTTGGTTGTGTGTGTGCCTAGAGCCAAATCTTCGCATGCACATATACACACATGTACAAGTATGGAGATGACCAAGAAGTGTGATTGCCCATAGGAGTATTGTAAGGAGACTCTTGAAGTGGCACTTAACCCATTTGAAATACCCAGTGACTGTTGACAGTTCTGGGTAAAGGCTGATGTAGAACATTTAAAGAAGTTAATCAAAAGACAAAGGAGAAACGAACTAGTCAGAGGTGTGATCTCTAGCTGTGTGGTAGATGCATGAGATCTGTGCAAGAGGATCCTTACTGGCCTTACTGCATCTCATTGCACTTTTGTGTCGTCTTTTGTGAGTGTGAAGGACACACTGATGGTTGCTGCCATTTCTATATTCATTCATCAATAAGTGTTTAAATAATTCTCCCTTAATTACAAAACTGTAGATCACTGTTCCTAACAATACTTTGCAAAGAGTGCCATTTTTATTCTGATGAATTTTTAATCTATGCAATACATAGAGAAGGACCTTTTCCCCTTAGAAGTAAACAAATATGTTACTTTAGAGAGATCCTAAACCCTCCGTGCATGAGTCAGACTTGGAAGCAGATTTATAGCATAATAACAGATTGCCATTGTTTGTTTGCATTACAGCATCTTTTACCCATAGTGTCCTACAAAATAAAGTGTTCACTTGATAACAATAAAACTTCCAACAAATTAATTGCTAGAAGCCTTTGAAAGATAAAGAACATACAAATGATGGCAGATGACTCTCTATCCTTCTCTTTAATTTGTTTTGGGCATTGATTATGGTGTTGGTAATCAGTGGAAGCACTGTTGAGAGTTGAATGGGCTGTGGGCAGGCACTGTGGAAGAGTGATTTAGCTTAATTCTATTGTGCAGGAGCACAGATAGCCTGGTGCGGAGCTTTTACAAGAATAATCGAAAGCTTGCTACAGATCACTTCATAGTGTGGTTTTGAAATTAATTCACCTTAAAGTTGAGTTGACCCTGACCCCAACTCCCTCTTTTCTGGATGCAGTTCATTCTACATTTAAACTGGGATGTGTCTAAGTAAAATTGCTGTGCTACAGTAAACATGACTATAAACTATGCAATTTTCCATATTGAACCATTGGTGGAATGTATATAATAGCTTGCCAATTGAATCGGAATTCCGAAGTTTATGACTAGCTAACAAGATCGAAGAAAATGAACAGAGCTCTAGAGCTTGAATGTATTTGCACACCATGGACGTTTATTCTGAAATTGTTTTGATTTGCTCTCAGTGTTCATTGTTCATGAATGGAGGATGCCCTTTACGTACTCCTCATCAAAATGATGAATCCACTGGAGTCAAGGATGACAAATGCAATTGGAGTTGCAGGGGTGAAGCTGTAGGAGTGTGATGATAAAGGCCAGCCTGTGTATGATATGAACCTTCCTTTCGCGTGATTCAGAGCACCACTCAGCACATGAGCTGGCCTGTTGCTTCTCCTGTTGTCTTCATTGTAGAGCATGAACTTGTTCACCAACTGTAGCTTCCAAGCTTATTTGCAAACAATTATCTTGCGAAGTTATAGAAAAAAAAAAAAATCTCTTTTTTGAACAACCTGGACCCTGTAGCTCTTTGTAAATGTGATAATTACAACCAGAGGGAGCACACTGAAATATTAGACCTGTAGTAGTATTTAATTACCTGCAGTTTCAAATCAAAAGACAGTTAAAAATGTTCCATGTGTTTTTTAGTTATACAGGAAAAAAATAATTCTAGGTTCTCTCATTTAGTGTTAGTTACGAGGGTTTACAACAAGGCTTGTGTGCCACAGCACACCAAGTCTAACCATTGGGCTGGATTCAGGCAGCTCCTCTGGCCTTCTAACTGAGCCGTTGCATCAGCTCCTTACCTTTATGTGCACCAATGTCTGCTCTATCCTGTTCCTGTCATATGTCCCTGAAATGTCTGTCTCAATACACAAGCTCCCCAGGTAACAAACAGTCACAGACTTTAGATTTAAAATAAATGTGAACAGGTACAGTTCAAATGGGAGCTATTTCTGGTGACAAGACTCTCGAAGCTAACAGAGTTAACGTGGAACTTTCCAAATGGATTTAAACTGTCTAGTAAGGCAATTACAGCTGGGGAATTGCTACTGAGTCAAACCGTCCTGGTGCCTTGAAAGTACCAATTTTGGCTTCTACTTTACTTTTTTTTTTAAAAAAACTTATCAATTTGGAAACGTATAATATCTGTAGTGAAAAAGTTTGGACGTGTTGAAAAAGATGAGTGAATAAGATGGGCATGTTTCCAAAACAACCCAGGTCACTTGGCAAAGTAGGTGAAAATGGTTTGATTTTTGCTTCTGACCAGAAGCATCTCAGTATGCTTTCAGTATGAGAGACTTCAGACTTAAAAGAGGTTCTGAAAGTCTGGGAGATAGTGCTACAAAATCAGTGCAACATGTGCTCCCACTCTGATGCTGTGTGCAACAGGCAGGTACAATGACCAGGGGATTCTTGATCGGGATAAGTGATGCTGTAATGATGTTAGGTCTATCAGACAACACTGAAATACAAAACTTGATATCAACTAACTCCTTAGCAACTCATTTTCTAGTGGAATCTTTTGTTCTAAGCTGGATGGTTATTTCTCCCAACCTGCAGGTGGATTGCTCTTTCAGAAAGAGATTCACAGCATCTAAATGCTAAGTGGAGAGCTGTCTAATCTAGTCACTAGGACATCATGAGGATGAAGTAGGATTTATGTCTTTTTCCTTTCTGGTAAGATTTAAGTTTAATCTTGGTGTATATATTTTGTAGAAGGTGGAAATGTGGTTTTGAAATCACTTAGGCAGACAAAGGGAACCTACAACTGCTGCTTTGCAGGGGTGTGTTCAGACAAATGAAGGGGAAACAGGAGCACCACTCTCCCCTCCTTTCTCTGCTCCACCTGTTATTTTAAAAGAATGGAGCCATCACTGCATTCTCTGTGGGATTTATCCTGGTTTTTTGGTAAGGAATGATTTATGAACCCTTCCAAAGAAAGGGCAATCTAGGTGAAGGAGTGCCTCACTTTTGTATCCAGGTTGGGCTTATGATTTAGCTAGGAATCAAATTGCTTCATTCTAGACATACACAAAAGGTAGGGGATTTCGGTATTACCAGTAAGATGTTTCCAGTATTTAAGTGCCTAAATTTTATTTCATTCTCGCTTTAGCAGCTAAATACTTTCAAATTTTGGCCCTCTATTATTTCTGTCATTGACTGTACATTACTGGAATCCCTTGTTCTTCTCCGAGGTCTGAATTCTTTTCATTTAATTAAATCAAGGTATTAAGGGACTTGGTCAGAGTTTTTAAGTATCTAGAAGGGGCACTTGGCTCCTTAGTGTAGGAGACAAAGGTAAAAGAAGATACAATGACTGTACATTGAAGCTCAATAAGTTTAATTGAGAAGCCAGGAGATTTTTTAATTTTTTTTTTTAGTGAAGGTAACTAACAGTTGGAGCAATTTGCCAATGGTTTACTGCATTCTCTGGGCTTTGTCATTCCTGAATTTAGAAATGCTTTTCATTCTAATGGCTGAAGAACGGAATTTGAAGGTCTCAGCCTTTTAAATTATGTAGGTACTTGAATTGAGAGGGACCTCAAAGCCTGGGATTAAGTTGTTTAACTGTATGTATTTGTAACAATTAATACTGTTGAGATGAAACTTGGTGTATATTAAGAGAGGGTCAGTATCAAGTTGGTGTAAATTAACTTGTAGCTGTTTATTAAAATATTCTCCCTGAAGCATTATATTGGTTACTGTTGGAGGGTGAAGCCTGGACCAGATGTCTGAGTATGACAGTACAGCGTTCAGTTCAGTTTGCAGCATTCTGTCCAACACATCTGTCAGGGAACAGTGTCAAAAGAGGGCTTGCATTATATGATTTATTTTTTGTTTTACATCTACCCATTTTGCTTGGGTAGTAAGCCTTTGCCTTGTTAGGAAAAAGATCTTACTTGTGTAAGAAATTGTAAGTTTAAAATAGCATTTAGAAAACAGTAAAAATAGTATTTAGAAATAGTAATACAGTAGTCTGTTCCATGCTCTTGGGAATGACTGGAATAATGGAAATCTTAATTTTGGTTTAGAGCATAACTGGGCAAATACTGTTCTGTAAGGTATGTCACAAGTATAGCTGAATAGATACAGCTGCATTTTGGAAGTAACTTCAGCTCTCAAATGCAAACTGACCAGTCTTCCTTTCTGGAGAAGGGATATTGAACATTCTGCACTGGTGCCATCTTCTAATAAGGAAACCTGTTTTATGAGACTCAAAAATTAACATTCAAACCAACCAGTTTCCAGTGAATGCAGATCTCTTATTGAATGTTATCTCCCCCACCAGCCAGAAGCATTGGCAATAATAATTCTGGATCTCTTCTACAATCACTTACCTGTCATTGGGCTTAACAGTATGTGAAATGTATAGAGTTGGTTTTGTTTTTTAGTTATAAATCAAGCAGTTTTGTCTCTGCAACACTTTAGAATTTGTAAAACAGTTTATAAGTTAACTCCTACCTAGCTGAATTGTGTTACTTGCCATCCTCCTTTACCCCACCCCGTCGTGTTTCCTTTCAGGAGAGCAGCCACCGCAGGAAAAACAGCATCACAAGCTTGTATTAACGCTGCCACCGCAGATCCCCAAGTGACCATTCAGCTGAATGGAGGTTGATAACTAAGCTGGCAACAAGCTCGGTGGTTGGAATAAAAACAGCATCAGCTTTTCAGATCATACCCTTCTCTAATGTAATTAAATTCTGAGTCATAGACCTGGAGTGAGGCATGCTTCCAACTGATGCTGCATTTCCTGAAGGTCAGCTGGAGAGCAGTATATTTCATCAAGTGCAATCTATAGAGTTGCAAGTTTCCTGATTAGGTTTGCATTTGAAGAGCTTCCCAAGGCCTAACTTAGTTGGGAAATTGCCCATTTAAGCAATAAAGCATAATAACATATGACACTGCTGCTTAATGTTACCACATATGGGAGAGTGCGTGTGAAATAGAAAGACAAACTGATCCAGGTTCTCTTTTTGCCAAGTTTTGTTAAGTAGTGGCATCAGTTCTCTGGATTGTCCTATTGCTCTTCTAAAATAATGAGTTTGATGAATAGCATTCAAAATACGTTTGATTCATCTCCCCATACTTATAGTTGTGGATTTACTATTAGTTCTCGCCATCCTTTTCCCTTTTTTTTTTTTTTTTAAGATTTCCTGAGCGTATTCCTGCCTTTGTGATGGTTTTTTGCTTACTCTTGTCTGACACAGGTGAGAGAACCCAACTATTCATCAAAAGATGAAGAAAGCAATAGTCTGCTAGTCATTCAGAGGAAACGCTTTCTCACGTCCTCGTTTGCTGTCCCGTGATTATACATCATGTGACATGCTAGTTTGGAAGAAGGCTGACAGGAAAGGAAATGAAAATTACAGAAATTTGTAGTTAACTTATATAATCTTCCTGACTAACCGGTTCAAATTGCTTCTCTTTACTGAATATTTCAGGCATTTCCCTTCTAAAAGGTACTTCTGTGATGAAATGCAGGAATGTCAACCTTGTCATCCCTATTTATGGTTTAGTACCAGAGAAAAGACCATACTTAGATTTAACCTGATATCTCAATAATAATCATATAAATAGACAGTCTGCTGTCTCTAATAGGAGGGCAGGGAAGAGTAATGCTGTCTGCAGATCAAGAATTGAGATGTTCTGAATTCTGAAATGTGCTTCACTCTTCTCTTTGGGGTCCTGTGAAAAAAGCCCCCACCTCAATAGAAGCTCCTTCTTCTAAGTAACGCAATTGACTACTGACATCTTTTTTGTGTGTGTGTGAAGCTCACTGACCCGGTCTTTAATTTCTCTTGCTGAAATGCAGCCAACTTTTCTTTCTTCCTTTTAGAGAGAAAACTCCTGAAAATTCTCCATCCTACTGGATGGAGAATTTTGTCATTAGCATTATGAAGGCAGAAACCCTGAAGCATAGTGGAATGTCAGTGGGAAAACTCTTGTAGCAGTCATGATCCATCATATCTTCACACAATATCTTATTCTTTTCCATAAACGTTAGGTCCTTCAAAATAGGCTTATCTCTGCAATCTATTTCCCATCTTTAACATCTGCTCCAAATAATGAGAGTGCAGTCTGCATCAAAATATATCTTTATTTGCTCAGTGTCCCTAGGAAAAAATATTTGGGGTCTTCTGGAGGTATTTGACCATGTGCAGAAAAGATTTAAGATTGACAGTTCTCTGTGCCAAGAGAAACAGATGTTTAACAATAGAGATTCTCTTTCTATATGTGTGTATATATGTTGACAGGGGGGCAGGGAGCGAGAAGCTTCTCAGTTGCAACAACAGTTTCAATCTGGATAATGAGTAAAAAACCCAAACATATAGCTAGATATATAATGAGGAAAGATATCAGTTCGTTTGGACATAAATAATCCATGCAGTTAGAAGTTTTCTTTTCCTGTAATAAAGATGGCAACACTTCTGCTAATATTATTTCAGACACAGCTCAGAACTGCCATTTTGGACCCCTTAATACAGGTTTCCTAAAACCTAATAGTTAAGAATTAGATACTAGTACAATTTGGAGGTTATCAACATTTGGGTTTGCCCTGAAATAGAAAGAGAAAATGATATTTTGTGAGGTAGCAATATTGTGAAAGATACAGTAATAAATGCTATTTTGATGCTTTTCTTTAAAATCAAACATTTTGGGACCGCTGAAGTAGAAATAATGTCTTTATACTGAAATAGCATGGATTTTTAAAAATCTGTTCAGTACTATACTGATGTCCTGAAGTGAAAAAATTGAGTTCATCTAACAAGCTGATTTCAATGAGTCTTCAATCTCTTCTGGAGTTACCTGGGAGTGGAAAATCCCTTTACACAGTGTATTCCCAGGAAAAGAAAAATATTTCTTAGAATTCTGGAGTGCTGTGGAAATGCTGAGAGGACAGTCACATCAGAGGAGGGTAGGGGTAGGGAGAGATAGAAGGAAGACACTGAAAAGAATTGGGTACAGAGACATATTTAGAGAGAAAATACTTACGAAAAAATGGGCAAAATGGTTTGATTCTTCAGTGTCGTATCCTGAAAAATAGTAGATATTTTGGAAGCTTGATGTAAAATCTACTCAAAACTAAGCTGGCATTTGTTATCTTGAAGACAGTAAATGCTCTGAAACACCTTCAAGAGTGTCAGGTGGCTACTCATCAATACCCATGGGCACATGGGTTTGGTCTGCCTGGGAAGTTCGAATGGAGGCAAACCTCAGATTAAGATAAGTGTTAAAAAAGATTTCCTCTTTGTATAATTTAAGTACATTATCACTTTGAAGCAGGAGAACTTTTTGGAAGTAGTTCCCTGACTTGGGAGAACAGCATGCATTGGTCAGAAAAAGAAAACCAAATTTTCTAGAGTCCTACTTGTGTGCTCCTCACACGCCACCCCTCCATCCCTTCGAAAATGAAAACAACTAGGAAATGGTGTTGGGAATTCACAGTAGGGTTAGAGGAGACATTTCAAAGGACACACTTGTAGATATTTATCTAATATACCCCAAGAATAATCACATACAAAATCCACACAGGTCTAAAACTAAGGAGATTATTTTCCGGTGGAGGAGTATTTTTCCTCTTCCCCAAATACAGAAATGTTTACTGTCTTTACTATATTTTAAAGTCCAACGTGATTATCCTAAAAGCCAATATGAGGAATTTTAGAAGTTTCATTCAACTTCACAGGCTCCTTTATTTCAGTCAAGGGAAGAATCACTAGATTGGGGGAAAAGAGTATTTTCGAGCAATAGGCAGTGAATCTGCTGCTTATTTTATTTTGGGAAATATGATGGATGGAAGATACTTCCTTATGGATATTAAGTACTTTCAAGAATCAGAATGTAAAGGACGATCCCCGTCACTTTAAGGAAATGAGTAGTTAACATAAGGTTTTTCAAAATACTTAGCTTTATACCTGCAAAATATTTAAATAATGAAGAGATATAGACTTAGACACTTGCTTAAAGCACAAGGCACTTAGGTGTATCTGTTTTGGAGTTAATATGCAAAGCCAATTAGAAAAAATAAGGTGTTAAATTTACACTCTCTGTAACACTTGCGAGGAAGACCTGATGTGGCAGGAAAGCTGGGAAGGCTGTGAACTCACCAGGCTCTGCAGTCATTCGGTGGTCACCGTGAGGAGTAGCTTTCCTCCCTCGAAGGTGTCAAATAAAAGTGCAAGTGGTTTAAAAAAAAAATCTAAGGCTAAGCGTGTCAAAGACATATTGATAAGTGGAGATATTTTCAACAGTATTTCTGGACTTATTTTAGGTGGCCAGACGCTTTTGAACTTTAATGATATTTAGGAATCATTTGACGTTTATGAAAACCTGATTTCGTTTCTAAATAAGCATGCTGATTTTTTCTTAAGTGTTGAGTAATTGATAGCACTTTGGATAAGTCCTTAATAATGTGTATCGTAACTCAGCTGTTGTAAAAGTAATAACTTCAGTGTATGGATCGTGGGCATTTCTGTAAAGTTAGATGCTCTAAAAGAACATTCATGAACAACCTGAACAAAAGTGTCTTGAATCCGACCGTCACTGAGTAACAGATGAGACTGATGCTTGTGTCACTTGCAGGATGTGATTTGTAGGTTAAAGAGAAAAAATTTGTAAAGGCGTCGGAGGAAGTTGCAGTCAGTCATTAAGAGCTATTTAGAAACCTAATGGTGAAGACTTGCTGTAATTTTTTCTGAACTGCCTAACTGCCATAGAAATAATCTGGTTACCTCTGATGTTGTATCCTCAGGTAGATATTTTAAATGAAATTGGACCTAGATCCTCATACAGTTAACCATTTTGCAAAGTTCACCTCAGCTTCCACGGATGTTGGGCCTTTATAGACATTGTGGGCCATGAAAATACAATTTTTCATACATAGCTCCAGTGCAAACCTTTGAAAATCTCTGCCAGAAGTTCCAATGTGCTTATAGTCATTCTATAGTAGCTTTGTTCATGATAAGGAGGTGGTTTTTTACCCAATTAACATCTGTAAGGAAGAGTTCACCAAATAACTTGTTCAGTATAGCCTAACCAGCATGGTAGAAGTCTGCTGAGTACTTTAATTGATGTCCTTTAAAAGTGCAAAGCTGTTCTGCTATGATCAGACACCCTGAGATGCACCTACAAAGGATCTTGATTCCATTAATTCAGTGGATGCTGCTTCGTAGGTAATGAAAAATTAAGCAAGCTTTGACCAAACCTTGGGAACATAACTCAGCAGTTAGCAATGGAAACCCAATTAAAATACTTTCCATGTACTTGTTTTTAAATATTCATGCTATTGAACCATTCCCACTTAATGCATAAATGACAACATAATATCCGACTGTAACAGTTGGTGGAAGCCATTTTAAGTAGCAGTTTAACAGAGATGGATTTTAATTTGCAATGCCAGTTGAGCTGTAATAAAAACTAGTATTCCAGCTGTGAAAAAAAAATAAAACACAGCTTGGTTTAGAGTTATTTACAGATGTGTAGGGATTTTTTTTTTT
>KZ506050.1:292259-308433 GCA_002844005.1 Limosa lapponica baueri
GTTTTCAGCTTGCTACTGTTCTGTATTCACAGTAAAGTTTAGAAGTGTCCAATCTGAGTATCACGCTACCTTGCAAACTACTGAATGTTCCTTCTCCTGTGCCTGGTGGCACTACTGCAACTGAGTTGCTGAATTGAGCAATTTTTTCACTAAAGATTTTTTTCATTATTGCATGAGGTGCCCACAATGGTTTCCTTTAAGTAGCTCACTTTTGCCCAACCTGGAATTCTGGGAAGGTGGCTGCAACCCTAGGGCTGAAGGGCTTGTCTCCAAAGGCAAGAGCTGGTGGTTTCACTGTGAAACACTGCCTCCCAGTAAAGTCACTGCTAAATGTACATATAGTGCATAAATTTTTATATAACATTTAGTCCCTGCATATTCTTTTTCCCGCTTCCACTGTGTTCACTCTCCTTAAACTACTTTCCAGTCCTGACATATTTCAAACCCCCAAGTTTGCCCTTTTTCTAGATATTCTTTT
Source organism: Limosa lapponica baueri (assembly GCA_002844005.1). Lineage (NCBI taxonomy): Eukaryota > Metazoa > Chordata > Aves > Charadriiformes > Scolopacidae > Limosa > Limosa lapponica. Next base: position 292,738 of record KZ506050.1, read on the forward strand.
TAATGAACCACAGCCTCCTGTACTCTGACTTCCTGCTTAATGGGCCTCTTAACAGGCTTTCAGCTTCTTCCAGCCTCTCCCCCTCATCCTCCTCTGCCTGATCTTTGTTCCTTTCTTACCTGCTCTATTTATCTGTTATTCCCATCCACATCTTTGTCTCTTTTTTTCACTTCAGCTATTTTTGTTAAGTCCACCTGTTCTTGAACCAATCCTCCTTCTCCTCTGCATTTGGACACCATACAGCAATTCCTAGAAAGATAACTGTCTCACTGTAGTGCTATGTAGGAAAAGAAATGCAGTTAATTCTAAGCACAGGTGGACAGTTTGTTTTGACAGCAGTAATAATCTGTAGTATTAATCTATAACAGTTACTTGGTATTACTGAAATTAGAAATAATAAAACCAGTTCATAGTAGTTCAGACATGACTGTTGTGTAAAAGTATGGCTGGTAAATAGAGTTTTTACATAGTGCAGTAAAAAGGTGGAGCTTGGGATTTTATTTTATACTAACGGTTCCCCTTTTTCAATGACTGTTAGATTACCTGCAGATTCTGTTTTGTTCCCTGATTAATTGGGATTAAAAGACCTTGAAAACTGCCAAGAACCTTTATTGTTTCACGTAACTGAATTGAGTGTGCTTCATTCAGCAGAGGATTACAGTATGTGGACAATAATTGTATATAACCCATTTGCTACTGAAGAAAATACCTCGTCAAGAGATTGAGTGTCACTAACGCATTGGGATGTTTGAAAGCATATGAAGCAAGATACTGTCTTTTGATAAGATTCATCCAGCTGAGCCAGATTTCAGTATATTCATTAGCTTTAATCTTTGCCCAAATCTCCTTTCTTTGCAATTTAAATTTGGTATTTTATACTCAGAAAGATTCACGTTTTATTAGCATCTGAAGTAGCATTACCAATATGAAAAAGTGTTTCATACATCAATAAATTATTGTTTTACAATTCATTTCTATAGTACAGTATTACAAGTAGTGTGAGTGCACTATCAAGAAACTTTTTAATGTATTCCTATTAATATGGCTTTTTTTCACCTAACAATTTATCAAAAAGAGAAAATCCTATCAGCATCACTAAATCCTTCTTTAAGGTTTCATTGATCTTAGCCTTAGAACAAAATTATAAAAACAGTCCTACCCAGAGATAATGTCTAGAGGATTTTGACTAATCTCAGCACTCGTTTTAGATTAGATCTAGTCATATTCAGACACATAGCTATTCTTGTAGATAACATATGCCTACCAGTGTTTACCCTTAATTAAGATGCAATAATTGCTTTTGTTTCCTTTGGTCTTGTTACAAGACTAATGCCAAAGATATTCATAGTCTTTTGATGATGAATGTCCTGTACTCAATGTATAGCATTCCAGGCTCAGGATCGATTTTCCCTGATGAGGAATTCTTTCTAACGGTGAAAACTTGTGCAGTGAATAACGAAATCTTCATGCATCCTAATGTTTCAGACTGTACTTAGGTATTCAGCCCGCTTCTTTATTCTTTAGTTTCCATTCTGCAGAAACTTGTATATAGAAAGATTATTCAAATAGCTTTTTGTCAGTGAGTGAATTATTTGGGGAAGGACAGCACATAAGAAAAATGTGGAAATTACCATAAAAGTTGAAGAAAAGATTTCATTTTCACTGTATCAGTTTTCAGATGTCAAGCTGCAAATAGTGTCTAAGTTAGCAATGTAAAGAAACCAGAATTTAGACTTCAGTGTTAAAATAATAATATGGATAATATTCTGTATCTCAAATCTGTCATTCAGTTGCGTAACTCTTCATGGATTTTCAAGTTCAGCAAATCATCAGTTTTCAGGGTGCCTTTTTTATCACACATGTATGCACATTTATCAGAACATCTAAATTTTCTTTTCCTTCTAAATAAAGTTGTGATATTCTGGGGTATCTTTTATTATAAATACATAACATTATCCAGTGCATTGCTTTTCATAAGGGAAAACATAAGCCTCCAAGGGTGTAACATTTGTTTACAGCTGGCTCCTTTTCTCTCCGAGAACATTTTGCTTTGCATTATTAGTTAATAGCAGGGAAAATGGAGAGCAAAATTACTGCTGCATAAACAAACCTGTTACACAAATGCCTTCGATATTCCAAATGATGATGCTAGAGATTGTATGATTTATTTTTTTGCAGGGTCGTTTTTGAATAACACAACAGTTGAGCTTACACAGTTTACCAGCCATGGTAATGGCAGAATTATTTAGGGCTCAGTTCTTAAACACATTAAAGTTGATGATTAAAATCCCCTTGGCTTTAAGCATTTGTACAATAAGTCGTAGACTGTCAAAGAGATCTGTGTTGTGTAGCTAAAAAGCTACTTTTTTTCAGCAACAAAAAAAAGTGGTGTTTTCCAGTAACAGTTTCTGGTAGGAGAATGACAAAATATCTTCCTGAAAATGCTCTTAAGTGTATGTTCCTAGTATGTCCTAACTCGCAGTAGTTTTTGAGAACATTGTACAAATCCTTCTTACACTGTCAACATGATATAAATAACATGGTATAAATGAAAGCTGTGGTAGCAACTGAAACAGTTGCTCTTTCCATGCAAATATTACAATCAAGTGTTGCTCTGATGAACCAGCTAAAGTCATGTTTATATATTTCTGCTTAGATTACACAAACTTCAATATAGTGGTTGTTGTTATTTTCTGTAATTACTTTATATCTCAAAAGTCATTAATGCCCTGTTTTAGAGCACCTCTTCTAACTAACGGTGTGTGATGTTAGAAGACAAAGATGGGATGGCTTTTACTCTGTTCACGTTAAACAATTAATTCACTGAAAATAGCACTGAGCCCAATAAATATTTGTATTATGCTATACTTAAATCTCAAATCACTGAGGTTTTCTCATCTTTGCTTGATACCTTAGCTACTCTCTTCCCTTTTATTCTTATTCAGTGAAGCACATCAATGTATTTAACTTTTTGCATCTGCTTCAGCCTCAGTGCCCAAAGATATTATTATAATTAAGCCTGTACTGTATGCCTGTTTTGCATAAGCATGGCTGTGCATCAGTGGTTTTTCTTTTTTGTTTTTCTTTTTTTAATCTGATACTATGTTTGGTATTGTCTCCAAGAAAGTTATCTGTTAATTTCTTACAAAAGACCGCTCATCTTCAGACTAAGTTGGGACGTTGGGCCTTACTCCATTCCTGTGATAATTAACAGTGAAACTACTCCTGACTTCAGACAGGTTCCTACATCCATATCAGTTTTTTTTCATTTCACATCTATGTCCATTTATTTGAGATATTTGAGTAACTTAATAGTATTATCCTTTGGTGGGAATGGCTATACTTCATTCATTTTAACACGGTTCACGAGAGGAATATAAAGCTACTAATATTAAATAATCTGCTGTGTTTAGCAGATCATGAATTTTATAGTCAACGTATTGCTTACTTAGCCATGAAATACCCAATGTGGATTCTCCTAATCAGGCGTGTTATACTTTCAGGATCGTAGGGCAAGTTTGCAATGCACTTAGGACATAGTGGTTATTGGTTTTAAAAAGTCTGAACCAAGGGACCTTTCTGGTTTCTGTACCTGGCCCTGCCAAGCGTGTGCTGGGTCAGCTTGCACAAGGCACATAGCCAGCAGTAAAACTTAGTAACTGAAGTCAGGAAGCTGAGTAAATGGTCTTGGTAGTGTGGAGTGTGTAAGAACTCAGCAGCCACAGCTGGCCAAGCCCTCAAGTCTTTCATCTCTATCTTCCCATCACTTAATTCCATTTAACAGTCAACTGTGAAGCTTGAATGTCTTGGCAGAAACTTCATTTTCTTCTTTGCCGGCTCTGGAATAGGGACAATTTCTGCACCCAACAGCTGTAAAATTTAAAAAACAAAAGTCATTACGTGACTAATGTCTGGGTTTGGTTTTGTTTTGCGGTGGAATTTTCTAAAAAGATTATTTTAAGTATATTTTTAAAAACTGCATCATACCTGCCAGGCACTGATGTTGTTTTCCTACTCTGAAAGATGTGTTGGATGTTACGCATGCAGTAAGACCAAAGCTTTTGAGAAAGTATCTGACTTTGTGTACGTACTATTCACAGCAGCTGCTTTCTACCTGCACCGACTGATGCTTTTGGGACACAGTGGGTTCATTATACACTGCATAAGGTATATCTTGTAATTTCTGTTGTGGCATGTACAATAGAAATAGAATTGGACACAGAATTAGTGAGACAATAACGTTGCAATTGTGAAGGGAACTAAAAATCTAGGCTTTTCTGCATTCCTAAATTGCAAAGTGAAGTTTAGATGCAGAAACCTACTAAGAAGTACCAAATGCTGGGCTGGTTAAGACACTTCATTTTTTCATCCTAAGATCACTATGCATACCCATTTGTGCGTGCATTTGGATGCACAGGCGCTTAAATGCACAGACTACACAATATTAGCACACAGCTCCTCCTCCCCAGTGGCTTTTCATTTGACGCTGTATTCTCTATGTGGTTGTGAGCTGGTACATTCATGCCGTACACCCCACAAAGGGGATGAAAATCAGGACAGAAGTGGTCGCCTTGTTGTTTCCAGCAATAGAGCCCAGCTACTGAAATAACCATCTGGAGTGGCTCTTCAGGAAAAGGTATCCAGGGCCCATCAGTGCTTATTGTGTTTGGAAAAGTTCAGAGGCTTGAGTAGCATAATGCTTCGTGATGTCTGCTGCACTCTAAACATTTTATGTTTTTAGCGCAAACTTAATTTATTGTTGACAGTGACTGTCTCTCTGTTTATTTCACTGTGTAATCTTTGTCTGATTTCAAGTACGTCTGTAAATACTGATGCTCTTTTTGCAAACAAGTTACTAGCTCTTTCAAAGGTAAAGTCATGAGAGCTCTTTGAGAGGTTAAGTCTTCTGGAGAGCAAAGTGCCTCTTGAAGGCGGAGGCCACTTTTTCTTCCCTTTGAAGATAATCTAAATACAGAGAGTAGCTGGTCATGAACAAAATGATCAGGGTGGCATAACTAAAGCTTATTGAATTTGTGCTGAGGATCCCAAAAATGGCAGTTCCATTTGTTCCACACAGTTTTATCCTCTAATTCCTAATCACAATGCTGTCTTATTGTGCACAATGAAAAGACTAATTTGACTAAATCCATTCATAAATGACAAAATCAATAGTTCTCCTTTTGAAAGTCACTCAGCATATAGAATGTGAGAATTTATGGTTAGTTTACTGCTGTCATGGATGGGTCTCTCTCTCTCTGGTAGTAACTGATAAAGCAGCTTTTGAAGTCAGACTGTCTCAATAAAGTACTTAAATCCATCTTAATGTACCCCAGGGAGGCAAGTCTGAATTAACCTAGTACCTTAGTTTTGCAACAATAATAAGGTGAAAGGGAGTATGCAGCAGAAACTGATTATAATAAGTGATACAAAAGGAGACAGCAACAATGAGGCAGAGGCAGAATAGGAACTGGGATTAAGGGATCTCTCACCCAGCCATGTGCAAAAATGTTGAAAATTAATGTTGTATTGTTTAGCTAACAGCTGTCAAGTCATTCAAGTCATCATAATGTGTGGTATGCTTGCTTTCCTCTTCCTCTCACCAAGAGCATATTAGAAATCATATTCTCTTTCTTCTGAAGAATGACAAAGTTAATCCTTCCTTGCATTGCTTTTAAGACAAACTCATAGTAAAGGCTGTCTCTTAAATTTGTCAGTTCAGATATTAACATAGCGTGAAACTTTGATGTTAAACTGGCGTTTGAGGAATGGGGCACTTAGAGCCATATTCTTCCTGGCTGTTGTATTTGTGCACAGCAGAAGATGCGAAGGATGCAGATGTGCCCTCCTGCATTTGTGGTGCTGCTGTAATCGGAGAGAACCCCGTATGCCTGACATCAGCTAAATGCTAAGGTACGTTCTTCTGAGACCATACAGTACCCAAAGGAGAGCAAGGAGGAATCCTGGGTTCTTTCTGTTTCATTGAAATAATGTTTTCCCTATAATCACAATACAATAAGATTTAAAAAATAGTAAGAAAAATGTCTTTATTATACAGACTTGAAAACCAGTATTACTAGATGTTCTTAAAACCCAGTATCAGGCAATGCCCATATCATTCCCCACATCTGTTACTGTTTCTCCGATTCCAGTTATCCTGATTCATTGCTCTCTTTTTATACACAAGACATAGTATTAGCAAGTTATACTTGGGATTGAAAGGATTTAGTAAATGTACTAAAATTTACTAAAAAGCAGTGTTTAATATTAAAAATAAAATGAATAATTTTTGTGATACCTCAGCATTTCTAAACTTTGTCCTCTGGTAGAAGAGAATCAGAAATCAAAATAGGTTGTTTGAGACATTTCTGTTTCTTGTAGATTCAAACTTTGTCCTCAATAAGTAGAAGTTACATATGTTATCTTTTAGCCCTTGACGTTCCATGGGAGGCAGCGATAATGATAGATGTTTGGAGTGTTTCCTCGGCTCTAGAGAGGAATTGATTTCATTCTGACCTGGTCCTTTTGCTCTGATCCTCCCATTTGAGATGGGGCACCTGACCCAAATGCCACTTTTTAAGGACATAAAACAGAACAAAGCTTTGCGTACAGTTCTTTGATGTTTATCATCTCTCAGACAGTGCTAAGGCTTTTTTACTTTTTTAGATGTCAGTTGATTCTTATGTAAAAGCAAATTGAAAATATTCCGTCAACTCTTGTGTTGTTCTGATTAGCCAGGAAAACCACTGTGTTGGAACCACTCTGGGGAAGGGGTTTTGTTCTTTACCAACAACATCCTTTAAAAAAAAAAAATCAAAATACAACCACTATTAGATTGTGGTAGTTTTAATGTAGATGAACAAAGAAGAATAATTTAATTCAAATGAGAGTAATCTTAATTTTTAGCGTGCAAATGACTTGTGCCAGAAGTAAGAAGCACGTGGAGCTTGTGCCAAGTGAGGATGCACTCACGGGTAACAGTCGTGACAGTTGTTAGCAAATATACTTCTGAGTCACTGCAAAGAGCTGCCCTGTTGTCCCAGAGAAACTTGTATTCTCCGAGAGCTCTGTGCAGCAGTACATGCATAATGAAATGCCCTGCATTGGCACGTGAGTTTAGATGCATGCTTCCTCCGTTTTGAGTGAATCCATTGAAAAAACGCTTCAAATGCAATAACTGTTTGAAGTCTTCACCATTCAAGACTTGCAGCAATTAGGGAAAGCACAACTGTGCAGCAACCATTTTTTAAAATAATTAAAAATATCAGAATTTTCTTAATAATTTGTTGTTATTCTGGATAAAAGTATGATGCAAGATGGTACTTACTTAGGAAGGCAAAGTGAATATTTTGTTTCTGAAGTGACTCAAATAGCATCCTTTTACAACTTGGAGCAGCCTTTGAATCGTGTGGTAGCTCAGCCCCAGCATTTGCTTCTTGGTGACCTCCGGATGTTTCCATGGTGATTTGCATTTGCTGTTTACCCCAGTGCTCAGCTTGGTATGAGTAGCGATACTTGAGTGCTCTGAAATTAACCTCTTCAAAATCGAGATACTTACACCTTGTAATCTCTTAATATTCTCACCGCTACCACTCTTCTCTGCACTATCATTTCAAATCCTCTGTGCTCTGCGCAATATTATTCTAAAAATTTCTTTTTATGATTCACCCTACAAACGAGCGCTATTTTGTTACGCACCACTTAGTTACGCTCTCCCTGCACACATAATGTCACCCCTTGTGGATAGCGTTGCAAAATATCCCAGATACTTGAAACAAGACACTCGGGAACATAAAAATTCAATGAAAAAACTTAAAATGAAATGAAAGAAAATGTTTTCATACCCAAATATGATTGGCTTTTTATTGATTTTTTTTTTTTCCATCGAGGAAAATTATTTTTAAAGCCCCATGTTTACCATCATTTATCAGTTCAGTTAAAAAACCACCAAGCTGAGTTATACCAGGTAAAGAGTTAGTGCTGTGGGTATGTAGCCTGTGAGCAGCAGGAACCATTCCATCAGTTCATGCTGGGAGCTCTGGCTGCGGAGCCTCTGCGGTGCTGCTCTCGCTGCGAGCAGGAGTCTTGCCTTTGCTGGAGTCTTGTTACTCTGCAGTGTACTTACAGTCAGTCCCTTCTCAATCCTGGTGGAAAGAACAAAGGACTCTTCAATTATTCCTTTTGCTCTCATACTTTTCTAAATTAAGAAAGTTCCTAGACCTTTATACTCCACAATCCAAAATACCAGGTACATGATGAGGTTGAAGAAGCAATCGTCGCTAAGCCATAAATATTCACCCGCATCGATACTGGTCACAGTTGTCGTCTCAGCTGCCAGCTGGTCAGGGGCTAATCCACTGCAGTCTGGCTTTGATCCATTAAAATATTCTTTCTTCAGCCAAACTGTCTTAACCCTCAAACAGCTTATGTTAGCCTTTAGTTTATAAACTGAAACCAACCCTGACCCCTGCTTTCCACGCATCCCACAGCCCTTCTTTCCCATGCTTTTGGCCTGCTAAAAATGTGTTTTACTAATGATTACAAGGGAAAGATCAACTACGGGCACATGGAAACACTACATAAGGTGCAGATTCTGTAAACAAGTGCTATTTTTCTCTAACAAGTGATTTTCTCATCAATCTGTACTTTGTTCTTTCTTTTGGCTGAACCAGGGTCACTCACTCCTGGTGTATTGCTAGCTGTGATATTTTTAAGATTGTCATCATTACATAGCAATAATCTGTGCAACATTCTTTTCTACAGGGCACTTCCACCTTTATCAGACACAATTTTCTTTCCTTAACAATTTCTCCCAAATAATATGCTCGCAGCTGTATTTTGGTGCAACTGTAACTGTTTGGTGCAAAGTTGGTAGTTTAAGAGCCAAATACTGAAGTCTGTGCACTCCATTTTTACAAGAGCAAAAGCGCAAATCTTCATTTTGTGGATACAAATTGTGACCCTTTTGTTTTTTGATGGGTTTTTTTTGTTGTTGTTTTCTCCCAAAAGCTTCCAACACTTCATCTGGCAGTTTAGGTTGACAGATTTGTTAGCAGACGGCAGAACAGGAGAAAGCCAGGCTGATGATGGGCCTGGAAGGTGAGCACAAAAAGCCTAAAAAGCTGGTACAGCCAGTGAATGAGAAATGAATGGCAGTGATAATAAGGTAAGTATCATTGCCAAAAAGGCATTTTTTTTAGCAAGTTTTTATTAGAAAGACTGAAAATGATCAGTATCAGCTACTGGAGACATCTTAAAGGAATCATGATCTCCCAAAAGTCCACATTGACTGTTTTGATGTTCAAGGCAAAGGTGCAGAAAGGAGCTGTTTAGACAATGACCTGGATACAGAAAGAAAATCCGAGAAGGAAGGTAAATAGTACAGAGATGGCAAAGGCAGGCACTGAAGGTATGCAGGATTTTCCAGTGATGATAAAAGGGAAAAAGCTTTTAACAGTGTAGCTGGAAGAGCTCAGTTTTCATTATCCAAGATTTAAAAAAATGAATAAACTTTTTCTTATGCCTCAGATTTAAAATCCCCAGGATGCAAGATGGATAGATGCTGGAGGGTGGATATACATTGATTTCTCAACAAGCTTTTTTATTTGAAAGCCTGTTAAATAAATGCATTTCAAAATGTGGATACTCTTTCTAAAATGCTGATTTTATGCCACCATCTCTATAAAATGTAAATTGTTACAGTAGTGCATATTGGCTGCTCAGAATCAGGACCTATTGAACAAGATTGTTTACAAATACAGAAACAACAAAAACAATTAGTATTTAAGAGCATGGAAAAACTATGAGAGATATGAATATGAAGGCTAACCGGACCAGGGTAGATAAGAGAGATGGAAGAAGGTTTGTGTTCTCTGAATAGAAAATAATACTTATTTGTATATAATCTGTGGGGTTTTGCAGTCTGATATAGAGGTATGTGCCAAGTCAGATCTCCTTCGCCTCCTCGAGTTTCAGTTAACAGGGCATCAGTCTCCACCCTCAACACATTAGACTTAAGCCTTCTATTTCTGAGGCCAAATTCATTCAACTTACAGATTTCCACTTGTGTCTAAAATTCAATTTTACATACATATATGGTTTTGTGAAAAATAACATCAGTATAAAAGCTAGCTCAACCAAAAAATAAATAATATATATTTTCCTTACTGTTTTCACCATAAGTCAATGTTTAAATAGTGGAGAAAGTAATTTTAAAAGCTTCCTGGGATTATTTTTTCAAAGGTGCACTGTTTTAATTTATCATTTTAAATGTGCTGACATTAAGCACATTTTAAAACCTTATGGCACAATGCATCAGATTACCTAATATTAATTTACTTTTTATAGTTTATTTAATATGGTATTGATTGCATTAGCATTTGGATTAATGACCTTTTAAATGCTCAAAGACTAAAGCAACTGTCTAGTAAGATGAGAAGACAGTCATGAGGCTGAAATAGTTGGCCAATCAGCTTTTTTAAAATAAATTAAAGATTGTGTAAACCAAAGCAGTGTTGAGAATTAGGGCTTTCTAATGAGATCATCAGTTCTAGATCAATACCAACAGGGTACACACTTTTGTTTGATGTTCACTATGTACTTGAGAGAATTTCAGCAATCAATCACTGGCATTCTGACTTGCAGATGCAAAGAAGTCCACCTAAGTGAAATGTTGAAGACTGCAAAGTAGAACTGTGTGCAAGTATGAGGAATGTAAATTGGACCTTTTCCAAAATGGAATAGCTGAACTTTCATAATCATATGTTAAACTCACTGAAAATCATACAGTGGGTTGAATTTGAAGCTGATCCTTTGCAAAAATAAGGGGATGCATAATTTGCCTAATCTAAACCTACTCACGAGAAGAATCTCAGCTGCCATTTTCTCTGCTGAGCTCAATATAATTTAAGGAGATAAAAAACGCAGTCATGATTATGGCAGCAAATTCAGGAGAGGACAAATGGTAAAATCTTTCCCACTCTGAGTATGGAATCTGACTCCAGTACTGCCCTCCTTGACCCCTTTTGCCGTATCTGCGTATACATTTCCTTTCATGGTTATTTCTCTGTTGTTTCTTTTCTTTTTGCTTTCCCTTCCTCTCCCTGTCCCTGTGAAAACTTTCTTGTACTGACTTACAAAAACCTGTGAGCAATTAAGACTATAAAATCAACAACGGGATAATCACTGCCCTTTATTCTTTCATTTTTTATTTTCCAGTATGTTGAATAACTGCACCTGTGCTCCTTAGAAGTACATTACTGTGTTTTTTTAGCATACAGCAGTTAAAGTACACAGTGAATCCCTTGATTTATCAGTGAGGAGGTCCGGTTTTGACTGCTGGATTCTCTTAATGTACGAGACTGATGGGTTTGCAGTGCATCCATAAAAGAGACCCAGTGAGGAATCAGGCTGTCAGGGCTCTGTGCCTCATGTAAATCCGGTTAGTACAATCTGTCGGGCTTTCCTTTAGTTTTCTTGAAACAAGACTCATTATTCTTCTGTTCTCTAGTGAATATCCCAAATAGCTTTTTTAGCGGAGTTACTGTTGTTACCCACAGACAAAACTGAAACCATAATTTGTCCAAGGCACAAGAATCCTATTCTCTTAAGCAGTGTGAGTGGGAGAGAGTTCTGGGCTTTACCTCCAGCTGGCAGCACGTGGCACAGGGGACAAGGCAGCTTTAAGCCACCTTTGCATTGTCTGGTCTGTGTGTGCCACCCTATAGAGTTTAAGCAATTATAGGGATTTTTACCAAATGCACCAAATGTAGAAAAGGCACAGAGAAATGCTGTCTTCAGCTGATTATCCATTCCCTTCTGAAGTTTCTGCTGTGTTTGTGAAATTATGGGAAACAGTCTTTTGCTAAAACACCATTAATTTTTAAGTGTGGTTTCCAATATGAAATATTTTTATTTTGGCTATTCATTTTTAATGACTGCATAATGCAACTCAGCAAAACTAATACAAAGCAAACCAAGAAAAAAAAATGAAGCTATTAACATCAAATATTTGCATAAAAGCCATGAAATACTGAAGCAAAGACTTTGTAGGTAACAGGCAGTTCATGCAATGAAGGCAAAATGTATAGAAACTGCCATTAAAACATCAATTTATCAACACAAATTTACGGTGCTGCATTTACTGCATATCCCCTTCTGGCAGAAAAGTTATTCTTACTTTTAGTTTGGGGATCTAATAATGGAGGTTATTACTAATTTATTGTGTCTTGGAGCCATGTTCATCAGTGTTCCCTTTGTGAATCCAGTGGATGATGCGCTTTTGCCAGTAGCTATGGATGGCAGGATTCAGGATGAGCTGCCTCACCTTACCAACTCCATCAGCTTTCAGTTACTGAAAGCAGATCTCTTGCTTGCTTTACCTTTGCCAGGAAACCTCTGTCTTCAAAGCACAGATTTGTGCTTTTCCCTATCTGTAAAAATACAAGTGACCAATTTCACTTTATAACTTCTAAGTTGTGAGTTAAGAAACACCATGGAAACTTAAAATAAGGTGTTTTACTTGTACTGTATGAATGTCAAGGCAAATGCATGATCCTATGGAATATCTTTTCAGATGATCAAAATACATGGTCAAAAATCAGCCACACTTGCATCTGTGGGAGCTGGGTTATTTTCAGAGTAGAAGTATCATACAGATAGATTCCAAAAACTAGTGAAAGAGTAGAATGTCTGTAGCCAAAGCATGAAAGGAAGTTAGCAATCAATATAAACATGTTTTACTGCCTTCTGTTAGGATGCAGTTCAATATTAGGGGAGGATTAAATATTTTAATTTTTTTTTTTAAGATCTTTGAGATTTTGACAATTTCCTTTTCACCTTCACCCAGGGCAACAGGACTCTGTGAGGAGAAGAGATCACAGAATCACATTGGAAAGGACTCCCAGTTGTTAACCCAGCCAGTCAGGGAAGTCAGGAATCTTATTTATGTATGTGCATTATATACATATGCACATAATAGTAAAGTGGCATTTGAAGATGTTTTGATAGAAGAACACATTTAACCATATAAATGTGAAATATGCAAATTGTTATTTTCCTTTAGTAAAGTACTCCAGTTGGCAGTTTTTCAGGGTGCCCCAAAGACCCTGAAAACCTAAGTAAAGGCAATGGTACGATGTTAAAGTCAACTCCTAAACTGTAAAATGAGGCATATATTCATAAATTAGTTTTGTATTTCTCAGACCTCTGAGCGAACTCTACAGGTGTCGTATTATTTAATACTACTGGAAATCAGCTTGATATTTCACATGAGCTGTACCATGAGAATATATTCATTCCAGGACTGCAGCTGATTACGTTCATATTCCTTTGATCTTTGCCTTTCACTAATGTATAAAGTTTAGTGTATGAATTCTGTTTTCCAGTTGTCTTATAAAAAAAGAAAGAGTTGGAGGCAGAAGGTGTATGTACACTGATAGACATAATAATAAGCGTGTGTGTGTGTGTGTATATGTCTGTGTAAATATATAGTAGGTAGATAGTTGATGTTTATTGTCATCAGCTATTTAAGGGTCCAGGGATAACAGTCAAATTTAAGTACTAATCTTCGAGCTGTTGTTTCCCTCATTGACACCAAGTGCTCAGCCCTCATCGCCTTCAGAGGGACCTGTGATAGGCTCATCCTAATCATGAAATACAGACTTCCCGATGGTAAAATGGGACTCTGTGCACTAATTAACATTTTCTTTTATGGCAGCCCTTTCTTCTGTCCTATGCCTGTGTGCTCCCTTAGTGGAGCGAACAGATGTAGTCACACGTCTCTTAGGCTTGGCAGAAGACGGATGTCACTCTTTAGAATAAATGTACTTAGTCAACATCAACATCTGGCTGGCTGGCTGCCTTCCATGTACGGGCTACGGTAATGCCGTCTGGAGAGACTTCTGAATTACTCCTTGCAGGACTTTGCTTACTTCTGTGTTGTCCAGGCAGCAAATTTTTCCTACCTTTTCTTTCATCTTTATATTCTTTATTTAAGTTTGAAATGTGTAAAATGTTTCAGCTTTTAGCTGCTAAAAATTTTTTTCAGGAAGCATAATGCAGGATCATTCTGTGAGGGAATAGCACAAGAAGCTAAAATTTGTCCTGTTATAATAACTGGATTTTCTGATTTATAAAACTCAGTTACTTGAAAAAAGACCCAGTATTTTGCTTTCAACATCTCAACCTTTGATGGTGTTTTCTTCCTTAATTATAGTACAGCAGTCACTGCATTCACTTTTAAGTGACCTGAGAAGGTGCTATAAACTTCTCATGACAACTGATTGGTGAGTTTTGTTACTATAGATGCATATTCAGGAAAATAATGTGGGGGCTTTGTGTGACTCAAGAACATCACTCCATTTCTCTTCAAACGCTTCAGAAATATTTACTGAAGCTTTTGCATGATTATTTCAGAATATTATCGTATGCATTAAAAACAGGTCTAGGTCATGACCAGCCTTTTTTTTTTCCCAAAGTTTAAAAAGGGATAGGCATTGGAGGAAACCTTCTCGTGGCCCCATACCCTGGGGCACACAGTTTTTTCTGTTGTACGTTAAACTTCTTTTGGTGGTTTTCTGCACACTCAAACTTCTAATGTGTGCTGCATTCTGTCAACATTGGCTTTTGTTTTATTTTGCAGTGAACCAAGGGAGCTTTTCCACTGAAAACTTTGCAGAAAGCATGTGTAATAAATAGAGAGAAAATAACATGAAAGGGAACTATCATCTGGTTTCTCCAAAGAACAAACGTACTAGGTGTTACCGCAAATTAAAATTCTCATATAACATTTCCCGTGTGTGCCTTGGGGAGCAGTCCCCATAGGGTCAAGAGTTGCATTCTGTTTCCGTGCCCATTAAATCTTTGTTATCTGATAAACCTGTCAACATCCATGTCAGAGAGTGACAGCTCTGACAGTATCCTTCTGATGCTGGCACCTGAACACCGGGAAGGAGAGTGAGACCATCAGCTTATTTCATGTAGGCCACAAAGTAACTTTCAGAACAGTAGAATTTTAACTAACAGTCATGCAAAAGAAAGACAGTAATGAGATTTCACATGAGATCAGGGCCTATACCTGCCTATGTTAGATCATTAAATTGCCTTTTCCACCTGCTTTTTGGAAGGAAACTAATTAATGCTCTTTTCTTACATGGCTTCAGCCTGATATTAAGAAGCTCAACATTCCCATTGATGACTAAAATTAAATGATCACCCTCTCATAAAAGAGGATATGATTAATTAATAAACTTTGGAAAAAATAATTCATTTTCACTTTTAGAAAGCATTTTACTGGTAGATATTATGAAGGCAAAAGACATGCAATAAAATGCTGTTAAATTCCACTTGCTCATTTATCTTTTTCCTCTCTTTTGTTCTCTTTGTAGTAAATTCCTCAAAGATCATTTAATTTAATTAAAGTTGCAAAAAGTACCTGGCTTAAATAGGTAGGCTAGAGGTGCCTTCTCCAGTGTGAAACCACTGTCATTTCCCACCTTTCACTTTCAGGAAAAGCAGGAATGGCTTCTACCTGGAATTTGCAAACCTTGCCTTCATATTTTCCTGTAACCAGGGTTTATGTGTTATATTTACACAAATCTGTGTGTATGTATACACAGATGTGTAGATTGTACAGATCATTTGTACCATATATGCTCCTTTCCTTATATTAAAACCAGACCCGTGGTGTTTGACTTGTAC
>KZ506050.1:321315-334325 GCA_002844005.1 Limosa lapponica baueri
CCACTTTTTACCCCGCAGTAAAAGATGTAATTTCAAAATAGGTTCTTGTGTTTCCTTGTGTCTCTTAGTGGCTCCTTGTGTCAGATACACAACCCAATCTGATTATACTGAATACTACTAATGTTAGCTGTCAGCTGCTTTATACCTTCTGAGTGCACTGAGCTTGGTGACAGGATAAAAAGATTTTCCTATAATGGCAAAAGAGAGAATTGCAATCATTTGGAAGCTGCAGACTGTTCCTTCAGCAAAAGACTGGATGCTCAGTTTAATTGGTCGTGCTTCACTAGAAAAAATAGTGCACTCATTAAAACATCAAAACTCTTGAGTTCCAAGATATCAGCTTCTTTTTTGAATTACAGCATGTGTGGAATATGAGATTTGATAATATTTCTCCCTGATTATACTTTTGTAACCACCATTTATAACATGCAGACAATCTGTGGGCAACGGGGAAGCTCTGGGTATTATTGATTTACATTGTTGAGATCAATGTTATAAGCATATTCGCATTTGTAAAATAGATGGAATAGCTTTATTCTTCTCCCTGAAGTCCTAAATCAATGTGAAGCTTGTTTTCTTCTTTGCTTCTTTTTTTGCTCTTTATTACAAAAATTGAAAAACTCAAAATAAAATATTAAGATATGCATATAGCCTGCCCTGCCACTGCTCGAGCTGTGCTGTGAGTAACGAACGCCATACAGGTATTTCATTTCAGCAATATATTTACAATCACATCCTCTGTAGACCAATATTCCAGAGTGTTGTGTGACAAATCATAAAATATTACAAAGACAATGACTGCAGTGGGGGAGGGAGGATTATTTAGAGAAGCAAAGACTTCATTTTGTTTTCCAAAGCATTCTGTTGCGCAGTAAATTAAATATCAGCTGCAAGTTTCATACGGCAGTTGCAGTAGCCTCCAGTGCCCTCACACACCACAGAGGGTGAAGACAAGTGCTTACAGAGCATGGATACAAGCCAAGGAGCCATCACTGTAATAAGCGTATAGAGCTTTTTCACCATTAATTCTCCCTTTGGAATACTATGGATATCTTCAGTTTGCTCTCCCTTAGATTTTAATAGCAACAACAACAGCCGTTGTTTGTGTGTTTGATCAACTTTAACAAAGAGCTTTGCTTTGTCTTCCAAGGGCCCCACTCGGGCAACTGTGAGGCTACAGATGTTTCCACCCAAGCTGCCTTTGGATAACTGTGTTTTCAGCACAATCTGCTGATGAACATTGTTCCCATGTCAGATTTGTTGGCTTCCAAGTACCTTGCCTTCTAATAGGTTTTTGAGCTTTAATTGGAAGGTCTGCTGTGTAATTACAGATCTGGTTGCATGATGGAGCGTTCTAGCAGTTGCCTTGACTTGCTGTGTCCTCGCTGCTTTTTATGCTTCTTATGATTTAGTTTCTCATGTCTGAGGGACTCTGGAGGGTATCTGTAATGTTTAGAGAATGAACAATAAGAAACCAGTGAGATGGCTTATCTGCCCAGATTTTGGTTTTTTCTGTCACCTTCTCCTCTTCCCTTTTTCCCTGCTTTCTGTTGTGCAGCTGGATACAGGATTCATCTGACCATGTCATATTAATCTCATTACAAAATAATTTTGTAAGAAAGACTGGCAATAATCACAAATACACGGGTGCACCCGACTACGTATTTTTACAGCTCTTTGGTCTCTCTTAACAGGCAGCAATTTGGAGAGATCGCCGAATCGTTCTTCTCCTTTGTACTACGGTTCCATTGAAGGATCCAAAAATTCCTGGGATTCTTTTTCCTCTTTATTGTAAGAAGTTCATGTAGAACTTAGCAATGACTAACAGGTGCTTAAATAATTCTTTCCAAGACTGTCATTGAACTTTGTCTTCTGCGTTGTGCCTTCATTCAGATTTGCGTAATCCCCCTCCCTGAAATTGTCTTCTCACCTTGTACATCCTAAGAAATCGTATCATCTCTGCAAGTCTGTTTACCAGTTGTTCTGAGTTCTGCTATGGTGGTTTGGGAGCTCTAATTCTTCAACCCGAAATCTTAAATACTGTAAGGAACTTGCAAAGATCCTCCACAGAGGGGTGAATGTCACCAAACTCTCTTTTAGAATTATAGATGTTGGGTTCCTTATAATTATTTCCTAAAGCAGTTTCATCTGTGCATCTCTCGGAGAGGCTTACCTGACCGACTGTCATTTTATTGGGAATTCTGGGACAGCTCTCAGCTCACTGTAAAGCTGTGTCAATCTTCAGGTACTGTTATTTCTTGATCCTCTTTTATATGAAACTGATTCCCTTTGATACCTATCTGGCATTTTTTATATAGTTTTATTTTCTTTTGGTGTCATTCCCTGGCAAAAAATATTTTATGTTCTATCTCTCTTTTCCCCACCATAGCACTCCTTTCAGCCCTTACAAACCTTTTTTCTTTTCTTATGCATATTATAAAAAAGAATCTCATACACAATTTCAGCCTATTCCTTTTTCTCTTATTGTTACAGTCTTTTAACTTCATTCACTCCTATGTCCCGCTGTGTGTGTGAGTGTTTTCGCTCCTTAACCTTTGATTACTTTTTGCAGTTAGACATTTTATTATGGTATTTGCTGCTGGCTGTCATGCTAACTGCTACCCTCTAGGACATAACATTAATGCCCAGAAACATTTTTTCTTCGGTATCTGCTTCCTTCATTTCTTTACCCCATTTCCTTTTACCCTTACCCAACACTTACATGGTTTTTCTGAAGTTCCAGTTCAATGTCCTCACTTAGAAGTCTCTCAATTTTAAGATAGAAAATGAAAATAATGGGGCTATTTTTGAACTAGCAACTTCATCACGTCTGGCTTTCTGCCAAATTCCATTGATTCTCTTTTAATTGGGTTTTTTCCTTACATTGTGCGCAAATTCTACTCATAATACTGCGCTATACTTTAGTGATTCCTTCCTCCTCAGAATTTATATCAAAAAGACTGGAAACTGTGATCACTAACTGTACTGTCACATCTGTGTTGTCTGAATTTGATTACCATTTGGACAAATGTCTCTTTCAAATCATTGGTTCTTCCTGCCAAATTTTTCCTTCATTCCCTTTAATTCTGTATGATATTTGTATCTCCTCAATGCACATAATGCTAGATGTTACCTGGTGTACATTTTAAATGTAAACCTTTTCCTCTGCATCTTACAGTATCCTCATTTAACATCTTAAGATCTGTTCAGCACTCTGCTATCTTCAGAACATCACACCGGTGTCTTTATTCATGGCGTGAAGGCAACGCTACATCAGGTACGTTTTTGGCTGAATCACAGTAAGTAGTAAGATTTCTTAAGGCCGGTATCTTGAAAACTTAATACAGTTCTAAGTGTCCTTCAACTAATGCACGTGCATTCAGTGCCTGGTTACATGTCTTGTTGAAATCATTGATGTTAACTGTATAGTTTTGGTTTGGTAACTTAAAACTTTGAAGTGAGGATGTCCAGATTAAACCGGATTTCTTCTACGTTACGTCAGAAATGTTTTATCAGCTCTGACTGCTGAATCTTCCCTTAAGGCCTTTGATCAACATGGATTAAAAAATATAGGAAGAATTCTCTTGAAAAAAAAATTTAACAAATGGTAAGTTTGTATGTGTGTTACCAGAGTCTTTGATGGCAGTGAAGCAATCTGAAAGTTAAAATCTTCTACAAGCACCTTATTTTGCATTTGGTAAGGGACTGGCTGACATCTCATACACTGTTGTTGTAGTATGTTTTTGCCACAACTTTAAGAAACAAGCAGGCCAAGAGGAGAAGCAACATTTGCAGAGAGTTTTAAGAGCTTATGTAAGGTGTAGGTACGTATCTGCATGTTCTGCACACTGACCCTGGGGAACCGGGGATTTACTCAACCTCTTGCCTTATGTGAAACTTTCCATACTGAACTAAGAAAAACAGCCGATTACTGTGTGAAAGAGACTTATATTTCATTATTATAAAGTCTGTTCAGGACGTTACAAGTTCTGAAACAAAACCTCTTCATTTAAAAAATGCTCTGTGGAAAAGTAATAGGGAATAAAGAAGACTTTGTGAGAAAGGAAAATAAAGGCAAATTTAAATTTGTCATCCTAATTAAAAGCAGGGGGTGAAACAGTTTAGAAAAGAATTATCATTAAAAATAAAATATACTTGAAAAGTAAAATGATGTTAATAGGCTGCCGATAAAAAGAAAATACTATACATCTACCTGCATTTTGTGTTTAGGTGAAATGATGTCCCATTAAGAGCGTGAGCAAAGCATGCGTTCATTTCAAATTCTCAAGATGAATAAATATTTTAGCAGTATAATATTCCTACTGACTTAGAAAATCAAAATTTACCTTTTATACATTAACTACTCTCAATTTCAAATTGGTGTTACTTTTCAATGCAGTCATAGTTACAGGAATTATGATTCAAAAAGTCAATATTGGCAAGGTGTGAGAGTCAGTTACGAGGTAAATCCAACATTTAAATACAGGAAAAAAACACCTACCTTGTTTCTTAGACTTAGATGCTTTGGAGTAATTGCTGTTGGAACATGAGCATTTTAGGGGGTAATTACTACTGAATACAAAAGACATCGTCCTGCACCCAGCATCTTGTAGTCAGCAAGAAAAGTCAATATTGGCAAGGTGTGAGAGTCAGTTACGAGGTAAATCCAACATTTAAATACAGGAAAAAACCACCTACCTTGTTTCTTAGACTTAGATGCTTTGGAGTAATTGCTGTTGGAACATGAGCATTTTAGGGGGTAATTACTACTGAATACAAAAGACATCTTCCTGCACCCAGCATCTTGTAGTAGTCAGCAAGAAAGCATCATCGGCATTTTACTGATACTTGCAAAGGAAATAATATGGGCTATCTTTTTCAGATGACCATTCATGTAAAGATGGATTACATCAGGATCTACCATTCTGTCCTAGACTGAGCCCACGTTCATATCTTTGTGAAAGGTCTTACTAAGGTAGCAACAGAATGATTCCTGTAAATTTTATTAGAGTTAACTCAAAGGACTTTTTGGTCTTTGCTTTTTGGTTTTTTTTTTTTGTTTTTTCCCCCCAGGGTCCCTTGGGTGGTAATCACTCTTGTGACACTTGTCTCAAAAAGGTTTGATTTTTATAGCTATAAGGTTTTTTGCTCTTAATTCCAAGCTTGTTCACAGCACGTCTGGTGTGCAGACTTCACTTTCATGGTAACATATGGGAATTTTATCCTGTCATAAGCGCATACAATTACCAACAGGTACCAGTTTCAGATGATGATCTGGGTTTAGCAGTTGAGAGGCAGCTTCTTAAACTGCCAGCATGTTCGTCCTCAAGATGGGTTTGCTTGGACAAATCCTCAGAGCCTCATGCATAGTCAGAGCTGTGGTCTTGTTCTGCTCCCTCCAGTTTGCTGCTTTAGGCGAGTTGTGTTTCAAACGAGATGAGCGTTGGAGTGATTTCCATGCAGATGCCCCGTTTATCAGGAGAGGAAGCCACCTATGGGTGCTGCCTTCACCTGAATTGTGCTCAGAAGCAACAGGTGCTTTAGCTTTTGTATGAGCCAGCAAACAGTCATCTACTTCATTAGCTCGTGGCAGTGGGCTCTACCCTCTCCCCATCCCTTTTGCTCCTTATCAAATATACCAGGAAAGGAGGATCTGGTTAATCAAAGGAGAAATAACTGCTCAGGCTGCAGCCACTCCGGAGTGAGTGCTTCTCTTTGTTATTTACAGCACAGGGAGTCCCTGCTTGTCCTGCCCACCTTCTGGTTTCATTTGAAATGGGTTTAAAGAGCCACTGCAAGTATCAGGGTGTAAAAAGAGGAGGAGAGAGGAAAAAAAGAATGGAGATTTTAACAATGAGAGGAGGTTGAGGAATGAAAGATAATAGGTTCTAGGGAGCCAGGTGTTCATGATGGAGGTGGGGAAGGTGAAGGAGATGACATCCATTGGCCTTGCAGTGAAGGTAGCACAAGACCGGAGCATTCTTCTGGCTTGCTGTTGAAAACAGAAAGAAACAGCAGCCCCAGTGATGTCAAATATCAGTGATTCAAGTGTTGTTGCTATAGTAATGTGCTGGAGGAAGCAAACTGATATGCATATTTGAGATTTGCTGTAGGATACAATCTATCAATGTTGACCCATGAAAACAAACAAACCGGCTGAAAATCCCGTCTTGCCTGAAGTTGTGAATCTCCACGGACCTATTGATTCCTGTGTGGTTGTGTATCGCTCATGAGGTATCCACGGTAGCAGAGCAGAGGTAAGAAAGTAGTAGAGACACAGACACGGGCCTTGGGGAGACACTCCTCTTGTGTTTGGAGCACCAGTAACATCCATTATTTTCATCTTGTTCCTCTCATCATCCTCTCCTGTGTGCATTCTCACTGCTGCCAGCCCGTTACTCTCCAGCCTCTAACCCTCTCATTCAGTGAGTGGTTTCTACCTTTCCATAGCAGCGATGTCCCTCTTCGCTACGGAGTCACTTTTATTGCACCCTTTATCCTAATGAGCTCCACCATTTTTCACAGTCTTTCTCATGTTTTCTAAATTTCATTTTTCCTACTGATTGTCTCCCTCTTTCCCCTCCGACTAATCGTTTCATTTTTTTCCTTTGCTGTGAAGAAGACATTGCCAAAATGTCGCCTCTAATCTTGTTTCCCATTTCTAGCATGTAATTTATTAATCCTCTCTTTCCCTTTTTTCCCTTTTATTGAGCAGCCTACATGCTAATACAGCTCAAGTTTTATTTTCAGATTGTCAAATAAATAATTTCACAAGTCTTAAGGGCAGGGGAAAAATAAAAAAAGAGCTTTGAAATAATGATCACCCCTGTCTTTCCACCAAGGCATTTGCTTTTAGATCTATACAAATCACTTTATTCAAGGATGATATAGCTGTCCCATATCAGTTACATTAATTATCGGATAGCGCATTTAAGGAGCTAAGGTGAAAAGCCAGCTTTTGTCTGATTGATAAAGAACCGTTACATAAAACCTTCATATTACTATAACTCTGGTCTCTTAAAAATAATATTCCTTCCCCCACCTCTTAAATCTGTACTGTTGTTGGGTGGCGTTCAGGGGGGCTCTGCTCATCAGTCAGTCACTTGCTTGTGCTCTTTGCACCGATTGAATGATCGGGGAATTACGTCCTACAGACTGGAACAGCCTCACCAGGAGCCACAGAGCTGCGGTTCGGTGCTGGGGTCAGTGCACAGGAGAAGGGGAAGCGACAGAGGGGAAGCTTCATGTTTTATGTACAACCCGACATAGCAGACGTGGTCATAGAACGATGCCTCCCCGGTGCTGCATGTGAGATGACAAAGCCAGCTGGTACATCCCAGCACGCTGAGATGCGAGCCGTGGGCCTAGTTACTTGATATTTGCAATATTTATGCAAAAATTCTCAAAACCAGTGAGTTATTTAAGGACTTGATGAAAACCTAAAGGATTTAGATTCTTCCTAGCGAATGCAGCTTTTAGTTTACGATTTTGTGGCTGAAATGCCAAAGTCTTTCTGAAGCACAGGTACAGTTCAGGCCACACGTCACTCCTTGGGATTTCCAAGTGTCGGTGCCAGTTCACGCCCAAGTCTGGTGGCTTAGGTATGTCACCTTTCTCATTCCAGTGGGCCGGAAGCCCGCAAGCCCTGCTCAGAACTGTAGTTTGCACTAAACAGCGGGTCAGTTGGGAATTAAGTACTAATTATTAAAGTCTTTCTGCCTTCCTAAAGTAATTTGTTTTTTCATCCCACATGTGGGTGGAGATACAATGTGAAATTTTTCAGACTGAACAGATTCTGAAGTATGATCAGGAGTATGTCAGATCACATGGAGCTGGGAAATGACTGCACATCACAGACATACGATGTATTTAAATATGAGCAATCAGAAATTCATGGACACTGCTGTAGATGTGCTGCTTTGGGGAACAACAGTAAGGAATGCTGCTACTTAAAGGAAAAGCAAGTGTTCTCCAGTGCCAGAAAGGTAAAAATCAACAAACATCACAACCTGGTAAATCTTATCTGCTGCATTACTGACACGCACAAATAACGAAGAGCTTAAATGCTCACTACCAATATCTGTTACCTCCTTGCAAATGTGACAGTTTTCTCTGCCAGTGTTTGTCAAGCTACCACGACTTGCATTCATATTCCATATGGACATGTATTTTTTCTTTGTTTTCCTTTGACATTAATGCTCTGGCAGAGCTTTCTAAGTAGTAAAGCAAGGAAATTAACTTACATTTGCCGGCTTGCTAAAGTAAATTAGCTACACTTTTGACTTTCTGTGGTTTTACTCTGAATGGGAGAAGCAATAAAAATGAAATAAGGCTAATCACTGTTGTTCTATGGTTTTCTCTGTGGTGTGTTAAGAGGAGAAGAACCCATAACGAAAACCTATGAGTTCATATCTGCTTAAAACAGGTCTCTAATTAGCTTTTATAATCGATCTCCCTGCTCTGGCAGGTGAACCAGGTAATTATCTTGTTTATACTGTAGGTGAGTCACAAAATGCTAGATAGCTTTCTCTGTATCTTTAAAAGATAATGCATTGTAACAAGTGTTCCCAATATGAATGATCCACTGTCATAACCCATACCATCTGTTTCGCACGCAGCGACGTGAGATCTCGTTTTATTCTTTGTTACAAAGAGCTCCAGACATCAAAGAACTGTCCCTTTGACCACTCTCTCAATCAAAGGATTTTACCCAGACAAATCTGTACTTCCCATTACGGTTTCAGCGCTGCAGAGTATGTGGCGTTTCCTGGTATGAAGAGGAGGAATCCAGTCACCGGTGCTTTTTTTAAGGGCCAAATCTTGTCACCCTTCACTTCCCACGGGCCTTTTGAGTAGCACAGAAACTCCAAACTCAGCAGTTAATTAGGGGTTAGTTACTGAGGGCCTGAGGCTTTGCAGATGGACTGCGGTGCACTGTACAATGGACGTCTTTTATTCAGTAGGATGTGTCTATCTGTTGCCTTCCAGAAGGTGGAGATATGTTGGCTAAATGCATGGTTAGGATTAAGTTGATGTATACAGAGCTCTCAGTATGCTTAATTGCTCATAGAAAAATCCCTAAATCTGACATTTTTTTGAGTCTTCTCTATTCTCATGTTAGTCACTCTGTGTTTTATTTACATAATACAGCTATTCCTCTTTCTTGCAGGTCATCTCATAGTAAGCACTACAAAGAAATAATCCCTTTTGACAACCTTTAAAGGGTCACAGCCGTATCTGAAGCCTGTGACCAGTAGCACTAATAATGGTGTATTTGCAAAGAGAGGACATACAGTGCAGTTCTTCCTAGTATAATGTGGAAGTGTTTCATCTCTTTTGTACTAGAGAAGAGGCTTCTTGCTTGTGCTGAATGGCTGAAATATGAGAGTACATGTTTTCCATAATCATTAAAACAATAGTGTACCAGCTTCTCCCCAAGCTAAAAATAATCCTGTCGTGGGCATGTCTCTTCTTCTCCTCTCCTTGATAACGGAATTCAAAATTTCCATAAATAATGTCTTTTTTTTTTTTTTCATTTTTCATAGACTTGTCCCTAGCAAATTTAGTTTCAAGGTCTTTTATTTCTGTTTCTAAAGTAATTATCCTCTGGGCCTCTTCCTTTCTTCCTGGTATGATGCTAGACTAATTATTCTTCTCCTAATGAATGCCTGAAATGGATCCCATATGGTGGCATATGTGCCTTCAGATGGAAGCTTCGTTTGAATAAAATAAGAAAATTCTTCTCTTGGGGCTTTCTTAAATTTTTCATTCTGTAACAATGATGAGTGAAATCTCTGTCTTGAGGATAGACGCAGCCAACTTGCTTTCTATTACACTTCCAGCTTTCTCTGAACTGGAGGTTTCCATGTCTCTCCCCTGCTATGGCCATGGCAAGCTATGGAGCTCTTACTCCATGTTGTCACAGAGACTACTTGAACGTGTCGACGTATCCCTGCATTTGATCTGAAAGCTGTTTGTGTTTCCTTACAAAATACTCTGTATACCTTTATTTCTCTTACAGGTGTCACCCTTCTCTAGAGCTACCCCACAGCACGCAATGCCCCTTTTTGTTGCCTTTATCATTCAGCCCACACAGTGACTTTTTAATACCATTTCCTAAGAATTAAGAGACTAATCCCAGTTTATTTCTTTGCATGCGATGACTTGAACTCACAGTTCCCAGCAAAATGCTTTATCTGCCAGATTACTGAGTATTCTATGGTGCGTGTCAGTCTTTGTATCTAGATGAGAACAAGTACATTAAATGCATACATTTAAAATGAAGGGCTTGAGGTGTCAGCACCGTAAGCCCTGCACTGGCAGTGACAGCACCACAAGGAAGGGCTGCTCCCTGCTTTTGGAAACGTAGCATAAATTTACACTGCATTTGTTTCCCGATCACCTTTGAGAAGTATTGGTAAAACATCCCACGGAACCTACTGCTGCCACTTTACCTTTCTCTAACATGATAGAAAAGTTATCATTACAAATTATTATTTATATTGCGGTAGGTTGTAGAAGTCCTGGTCGTGGATATGTACAACCTTGCGTTGAGAGCTGTGCAATGGAGAGTGTTTTCACCAACATTAAGATCAGGTAAAAATAGGGTCATTAATACTATTTTTTGCAAGCATATGTAAGTAAAACAAGTCACACTAATACATTAAGCCTGCATTGAACAAATTAAAATATGTGAGACATTTCAATTCTGCCATCCAAACTGTTAACAAATGCAGGGGGTTTATTGCTTAAGATCCATAATTTTCCTGTAGATTTAACTTCAATTCTTTTGTGTTTTCTGTATGAATTAGTGTTTTATTTATGGAAATCTCTGATGCATCATGTTGTTCTTAAACCAAAAACATTTTTCTACATATTAATCACTGAAGTAGGCATGGGGAAATCTGTGTTCTGAACTTCCAGCTACCACACCACACTGCGCTTGAGTCGGCCGAGCAATACTGCAGTGAATGAGTAAGATTGCATCTTCTAATTACGGAGGTGATGCTAACGGCCTGGCTCCGTCTGAAGCGGGGTTGTGATTTGGTACCGCTGCACAAAAGATACTCCAAAATGGAAATATTTGTAGACAAATGAAAAGGAAGTGAAATGCTGTTTTAAAAACCACTGATTCCGCATAAAGTTATTTTAGTAGTGTATCACTTGAATCATGCTAATCGCTTGTGAAAACATAATCATTTTATCTGATGCATGTATTTGTTCTTGCTTTCAGAGACACAATGGGGAAATACTCTATTGATTTTCATTAGAACATTTGATCCCAAGTTGATAAAGAAAAGGACAGTAACTAACTGTGCCACTATTAATATCGAGCTCTACTTGGATTTAAAAAAGACCTTCAGCAATGTGTGAATCTGCAATCAGGGAGAATGTTGGAGGAAGAAAAAATGCCTGATTTTACAAGTGCTATGAGGCCTTAGTTTCTGTTTAAATGGAAGAGTGTTTGCCTCTGGGTGGTCTCAGCCTGAGAATATCAAGCCAACAGCTTTGCAAAATACATACTGTACTTTCGTGAATAAGCTTATTTTTTTTTACTTGCTGGCAGTTTCTTGTTTTGTTTTCTCTTCTCTGAATGAGTAATTGTTAGCATTCCAATAACCCAGCTCAGGCTTTAAAATAACAAACCACAAAACAGATTTTAGCTCCTTTAACAATCTTCAAGATGGACATTCTTGTAAGGCATAATCCTTGCTTTGGATTTGTTCTATTTTGCTCCATTTTGCCCTATTCTGTACAGAATTTTCTGATATACTTGTGAAGATTTTTAACAGCCCAAACCTGGAAGAGTCCCCAGTGATCTGTTCAATAGCTTGTGTCCTCTACTTGACTTTCAATCACTCACGACAAATAACCAAGGGAACATAAACCATTTTAGGGGATAATAATTTATCTTTTGCAGAACAGTTGGTTTCTTTTCTTTCACCGACTCAATGCGGTGACCATACAGAATGCTTAATTCCTAGTTCAGACAGCAGTTTCTTGTTCAGCTTCCTTTAAAGTCACAGTGTCATCTTCTGACAGGGCAGTATTTGCATATATAAGTCTGATGAAAGGCCAGTAACCAACAGGGCTAGGGAAAGGGGTCATTTCTTATCCGTATCTCATTACCGGTTGTTTTCCCTGCTGGAAGTTGGTTCTGAACACCCTCTTTAACAAGATATGCCACTGGAGATAATAAATAACTGGGAATCTGGGCAGTAGCAGCAGCTTTCCTTAGAAAACCAAAGCTTTCAATGTTGGCTACTTGAAGTCAGGCCCCTAAATTCATTGTTAAGTACCCAAAACAAATTGCTATGATGATGAAAAATTCCACTTAGCCACAAATCTAATTTTGACAACGTGAGCTGTGAGTACTCAGAGCTTTGTAGCTGCGGACCGCTTTGATCTACGTAATCAGATTTGGCATTTTGTCTCTACTTAGATCTATCCAGGAGCAATGTTTCAGGAATATTGTTCAGGCAATATCAAGTCCAGGACACTGTCATTTTCTTGACGAGGTTAGAAACTTTCTGTTCTCTTCCCAAGTCAGAGTTCTTTCAGTCACTGAGCCCTAGAGACAGGAATTTCAGGAGTTTGCTGTAGCAAGAGGGAAGGTGCAACCTCAGCAATACTCACGTGCTTCATGGCACCAAGTCTGACCCAAAATTTTGGGGCCAGAATTAGGGAACTATGATGGCATTCAAAGTGCACATAGTGTCTGGTGTGATCTACAGAATTACTTGAACAGAATGTAAGGTAGGGAGCAGGATTCCACTGCCCTGCAGCAGGAGTGAATCGCCTGGTCTGCTCTATCCATTTTGAAAATGCCGTGGGGGCAGGAATCAGCAGAGAACCTGACATTCATACCTCTGATACAGCTGATGTTGCAGGACTAATTTTCAAAACCCAATCACGTTCTCTTGAAAACTAGGTACCAGTTTTACCCACTGTCAGGAATTCACAGTAGTTACTTAAATAGCTTTCTTCCTGTGGAACTGGCATCACCTCGC
>KZ506050.1:396598-411477 GCA_002844005.1 Limosa lapponica baueri
CACCACCAAGCTCCATCAACAGCAATGGGATTTACAGACCAAGCCTCAGCTCATCTTTCTAAGTCTTTTGGTCTTGCTACATCACATGTTCCATGTCATTAATTGTTTTTTGGTGTATACTTCTCCCTATATAATTTACAAAGTCTACTAACTTGTAGCTACATATTACACCAGGTGAGGGCCTCTAAGAATTAGGCATTGCTGAAATCCCAATTGTGCTTTGGCTACTGGTTATTACAAGATGCTTTGCCCATTGTCCTCTCTGCTCTAATGAGTGAAATTGGAAGCAGCAGAAATGTCATTATGGCACACACCAACAGTAAAATATAAATAAAACATGCCATAAAATGCCTACCTGCAATATATTGTGTTACAAGGTTATATAAATTATGTGCTCAGCAGTTGAAGAAAAGGCACTCATGAGAGTAAAAACCCATCAAAATAATATATTTAAATGTATCAACAGAAGCTTAAAAAGAAAAAAAAAGTACTTCTACAGATAATCTTTTTGAAGAGATTAGTTACGCTTCACAAGAGTAAACTATCCAGCACGCTTGCTGTAAAACTCCTGGCTCATCCTCAAAATAGCTAAAATAATATCCAAATTTCTTCCTCACATCTTCCATTTTCCAATCTGTCCGTTCAAGTTACGGCTTGTTCCTGTCTTTTATGGTTACGTCTCCCGCTTCTTCCAGCTGTGTTTATTATGCCCTCTTCTAGATTAGATCTTGTGTTTGTTTTGCCAGTTGCAAGCAGAATGCATGTTTAAAATAAAGCATTTCCCAAATAGTGTACTGTGGTAAGTGTTGTGGTTGCATGACTGGGGAGTGGGGTTGGCTTTCCACGTAGCACACAGCTTCCCCTTAGCATGATAAATCCTTTTCCTGCTGTGGGAAGTTCACGGTAGGGGCAGTATCGCAGCTACTGGAAACTGGCAACTGTTCTGTCTGCATTGTCTGTGTCTGTGATATTTTATATCAGCTGAAAATCTGCCTCTTAAACCACGCTGGTGCCTCCTAGAATATTGCAAACAGGCATTTCTTAGTCAAGATTTTTGTCTAAGACTGATAAAAGAGTCTACTGACTTTGGGCTGCTCACCCTCAAAACGCTTTAAAGCGGTGGCAGGAAAAGGTTTTAAATGCCTTCTGAAAATTGGGTGGTTTGAATTGCTATCAAAACCATAGGCATTCCCAAATCACCAATCCGTTTTGAAAACCCAGGCCATTATACTTACAAAACACTGACTCTCTATTAAACTCCTTGTTATTCTTTTACTAATGAGACACTTTACCAGCCTGTCATCACCCGCTGTGATTAATTCTCTACTTGTAAAATTTTAGCTCTCTCTCTGCTGCTGCTGTTAATGTGCTTTGTACCAAATAAAAATGAAGTTGATGTTTACAAATCCTGTCTGGAGGTTGCTTTAAAAATGCTCTTCTTTGGCTTACATTAATGAGGCCAAGTGTACTGATTTTTGTACAAAATTGTTCTGGATAATTAAACACTGTAACAGACTACCATGGAAGGTGTGAAACTCACCACTGCTTAAAGAGCTTTATAAAATAGTATCTTTTAAAATATATGCTTTGTTATTACCTGCCTATGGTTCACATAGACAGGAATTTAGATTTGAAGATCATAAGCATTCTTCTAATGTGAGTAACATTTGTGAATCTAGGAATAAGCACGAGAAAACATTTCTAAACCCAGGATCTATGTAGTCATACAGTTATCTTGAATAAAAACTGATACGAGAAAACTGCAGCATAGAATCTCGCACTGTGGAGCACACGTTGCATTACTAACAACAGTGTGAAATTCATCTCAAGCAGATCAGGAAACAAGAACTCTGAGCAACCTGCAAGAAACCTGCAACTTTGTGCTGTGTCACCCCTCCTTGTGGAGTTGCCCAGGACCTTCCCCAGGGTGTTATTTAAAGATACAAGTCAATGTGCAGGTGTTGACTTGTGTAATGAGTATACACCCTCTCCCAATTCTGTGTATTCTGAACTCAACCCAACTCACAGCCCAAGCCTGTGCAATACTTACCATAAAGCACACGAAATGAAGGAGGTCTTACTACTCTTCAGTAGACCTTTGTCAAAGATTTTCTTTTTTTTACTTGCTAAGTAGATCTTTGGGATCGTCTAGGACCTTAATAGACAACATGAGAGAAAAATACTTCTGAATTACACTGTCATTGTTACACAGGAATGGACTTGCAATTCAAGACTGGATGCCTGAGTATCCTCCTGTATTAAAAGAACTTCAGAAGCTATTCTGCCTCCCAATTTATAAGGAGTAAAGGAAGACAATGTCTAATTCATCTAAAAAGCATAGTAGCAATGTTCAGATTGCAGGCCTCTCAGGAACTAATGTATTTAAAGAGCTTTTATGCTGGAGACAGTTAGCTTTCTCTCTTTTTCATACTAAATAAATTTCATTAAATTAAATAGGATGAAGCCATCTGCCTTCTTTCCTTCTAATCTTAAAATCTTCTAATGCCTTGCAAATCTCAAATGTCCAAACTTCATACAGTAGATGAGTCTTGCAACAATGCAGCTTTCTAATCATATTCATTCTTCAGTTTACTCAGATACAAATACTTATGAAAAAAATACACTCAATTTTGTATTCTAATGCTGTGATTTTCTGTTTGTGTCTACTGTTTTCCCAGAGCTGGAGGATGATTCCTACTGCCATCCTGGGAAAATGCTTCACTTCCAAAAATTTAAAACATAGTGAAAAGGAACAGAGAGATGAAACTTCATATTAATTATAAAAATAGAGAAAATATGGCAGAAAAAACCTCTCTAGCTTACAACAAACGGGTGTGTATAAATTACAGTCACTTCACCGAAAGAGAGACAGTGGCAGACAGATCATGAAAAATCTGAACACACAAAAATTGGAAGCCCTGGTAAGAAACAAACTGAGTACTGAATCTCAAGGCCGGCATTTTTCTTCCCTGAAGCATGGACTGAAAGCCAGCAAAATCTCAAACCATCTCCTTCCACTTCAATCTGAAGCAATCCTCAAAAAGAGAGAACAACAAAACAGCATTTTAAGCTATGTTGTTAGAACACTTATTAATCAGAACCATAATGAGAATTAATGGCAGGATATGCAAGTTTTTTTGTCTTTAACAGAGAATGATCTCTTTTGAAAACATTATGGCAACCACACTTTAAAATCTTTTTCAGGATAGGTTTTTTTATATCATCTGAAATGCCAGATGAGATTTATATATGGCAGTGAGATATATACTTTAAAAAAGTATATGTATCATATTTGCTTCGTTGTACCGCTGTGTCAGTTTGGGTATAAGACGTGACAGTTCTGGCACCGGTGGACATCCATCCATGGGAAATTACACTGAGCTCAGTGGAGTATTTTACAGGAACCCATGAATAGTGGGATCCCTCCCCTATTTCTTTGCTAAGATCTAAGCTGAAAATCTAGAGTATATCTACATGGATGGGTACAGACAAACACAAGTTCTCTCTGCCAGCTCCCAGCTGTATGAATTCAAATCATTTCCACTCAAAATGTCATGTAGGTTTGTTAGCGCTTAGTCAAGCTAATAACACCCTACCATGCAGCACAGTACAGACAAACCTTCATAAGTGCAGACTCCTGAGTCCCACTGTGCCACTTCACCACTCATACTTAGTTTAAAAGTACCATTTTAGGCTTGCATCATTTGGAGACATATATGGAAATCATTTAAAAGTGTATCTTTATGTATTATACCTGTTACAAACTACAGCCCAGATATGAAATGAGTACAGAGAAGCATCATTATGCATCATCACTGAATCCAGCACTGCAAGCCCAGAATACTGCTCAGTATCAGTCACGGTGCTACCTAAGGTATTTCCAATTGTGCATCAGTAGCAAGCAGTTATTGGACTGACCATATGCCACATGAAGTCAGTTTAAAAGTAGTCATTAACTTTCATGAGAAAAGCCAGCCATTAAAATACCAACTGTTCAACTCTGCTTATTTTTCTGCCACTGCATTTTCATTAAAATAATTTATCTTTCCTTACTAGAAATCTACCACATTGATACTAATGAATAATCAATGTGAATACTCTACCAGGGCCTTTTTAACTTGTATTTCAAAAAGGAAGCCAAATGTTCCTGTGTTATTTTGATACTTAACAAAACCAAAGCGATTATTTACAAGGGCATAGCTTAAATAATTTGGTGTACTCAAACTGTTACAAACCTACAACCAATAAGCAAATACTCTGAGAAAGCTGTGAACTCTGAGATTTTACTCCTTTTCATTCACTTTGTGACCAAAAAAAGAGAAAAGAGCATGGCAATCAGGTTCACAAAACAGAGTTACCTGTTCAGTTGTGTTCACTGTGAAATGCTGGAAGTTCAGCTGTTGAGTGCCTGTTGGATTAGTTACACCACATCTTTTCAGTTCTCTCCAGGCCTCCAGCGGCGAAATCAGCCCGAGTTTCTGTCACTTCCCTGCACTCCCACTGACCCTGGCGGGAGCCACGTGGGTGCAGGGGGTCCCTCCCGCTGACCACACTGCAGGGAGGGAGGTCAGAGCCGCTTACAAGTTTTTAAGTCTCTTTCTCTATTACACTGGTCCAGACAGTGCTGCAGTAAACAGCATTAATGTTTTAAAAAGGTAAATACCAAATATCAGTATCACTATAAACTAAGATGACAATTTTGGACAAATGGATAACAAGTCTAGGCATTGCTTTCTTAAGTGAAATTACTGCAAGTAGCTCCACTGTATAACATGAGAGAGACATGTATAAATAATATTAAAATACATTACTACAGGATGCTATCCATTATTTCGTAGCACTTATACATTATAATGTGCATCAGTTCTTACTGTCCTACTCAACACTGCCCTAAATAACTAAGGGGGAAAATGTGTATTAATCATTTACTGATTACTAATATATTACTTAAAAGTGGCCATAAATTAAAAGTGTAATTTTCACAATAAAAATGCGCTCCTTAAGGCACAGACACGATGAACTTAATGTAGATTCTACATATTTATATGTTTAACAAAATTTATATATAGTTTAAGGTTAAGAATGTGAGAGAACCTTGTAAGAGTGAAAATGATATATACTAATGAAGTGCTACTGCCCTAAAAAGAATATAAAAAGAACTATATAACATATTGCAGTATGCAATACTGGAGGTCAAATTTTAATTTCCTCCCATAGTTCACTCATCTCCAAACTACAGATCCCATTAAAGTCAATGGAAAAAAGTTTCAAATTACTTATGCCACAGTTGGTTGGGCCACTTGATACATCTGAAACTATGTTCAGTGTGAAAATGTCTTCTCCCTTCTTGCTGAAGATATACACAGGAATAAAATATGTTAGCAAAGATATAAATGTCAGGGATGTCAATAGGATTTAGAGATAGATTATATATGCTGCAATTTTCAAGATATCCAAAATGGTTTTGGACCATCTTTAATGACAGGCAAAATGCAGAGCTTATCTGAGGAAATGACAGGGCCATTGGCTCACCTGGGATTTACCTGCATGCTATGAGATGAAAGTTGTATTTCTGCTACTGCAGAATCAAATCACAATCCTGGTGAAGAGTTACCCCATAGTCTCCCCGTACTCCCAGTATGGAAGAAATAATCGTAACACTTTACTTAGGGCACTTTGCTAATTGTCACTTTTCTTACCAGCTCCCCTGCACTGAGGGGCACCGTGTGTGGGGGACTCAACCTACCACATGGCTACCTGGACGGGAAAGGCCGCACTCAGCCACCACCTGCCCCGGTAATTCCAGCAGTCAGCACACAGGAAACTGAAATCCTACCTTCTATCCATGAAACAGACTGTCCATGTGTAATAGGATCCTGACATAAAAGAAGTTTGAGTTCCGTAAACTTTTAGTTTTTTGAAAAAACTTTTGTGTTCACTATCGCAATGTGGAGGGAGATGATGCAACCAGCACCAAAATACCATCAGCAGTATTTATTTCAACTGCAGAACCAGATACTAAATCCTCCCCAACCCCCCGCACACCCCTTGATACTATGGAGAGCCTGTCTGGTATGTGTGTGGGGCTACCATCAACAGTAAATGAAGCTTCGAAGTACTTCTTCTACAGCCATTTTAGACATGCAAGTTTGGGGTGTTGATTGAGAACTTTCTCATTCCACTGATTACACAAAGCCTTACCAGTAACAGACTGTGCATACCATTAACGCTCATCTTAGACGTGGAACTCCTGGGATGCTAGGAAAAAAGTGCTTTGTTCTGGGGGATTTTTTTAGGCTAAATTCAACTTTCTTTTTCACAGGTAAGTTTTCTACAATTTTTTCCTCATTTTCTTTTCCTTTATGCTCAAGATGATTTTTAGACAGAAGCACCCTTTGGTGAGCAGCATCTGTTCAACATACTGGTTCAGTTAAATACTGCCTGATAACTAATGAAACTCATATGTTTTCTACAGGTTTTTCTTGAAGCAAACTTTGCTGTTACTTGTATTTGAATTTTCTAAGAGTATTTCTCTTGCAGGGAAGCATTCGGAAACAAACAGGAAGACAGCAAATTATCTACACCATATTTCAGTGGCCTGAAAGTCTTATTACAACCAAAAATCTAAAAGCTATCCCTTGTATTTTCAATCTACTAATGGATAACTTAACTAGGTGGCAGTAATACTTAGCATTTTACATGCCAGATAAAATACTCAAAAATAAATTAATCATTTTTTAAAATCTTATCTCACGGAGTATCCCTGTCCCCAGTGTCTAGTTAGGGAAAGCGAGGCAGGAAGCCAGATGACTTTGCTGAGGGCCACCCAACTACGCTTTGCTCTCCTTGCAGTCCCTTATGCTTTGCAACCCCAGCTGGTGGCGCAAGTGGGGGCAGAACTCAGGCTAAAGACAGGTACCTGCACCCTCCTTAACAGCCTAAAACAAATCCATGCAGCAGGGCCAGATGGTACGCAGGTTTTTACATTCAAGTAAATCTTTACGTATTTTTATTCGCATGCCCCACAGATCCCAGAAACTATTTCCTACTGGAGAAAGCTACTGAAAACAATAAAGACCGCACACATGAAAAGGAACCTGTTAAAAAACATGAACAAGTTTCTCAAGTAAGCGAAGGGACTGTGTGGCTCAGGGGAATGGTTATTGAATTTTAGAAAGCTTTAAATCTAAGACACCTTTTGAATCCATCCCAGATTCACCGTGAATGAAAGCCATTACCATTGTATATGCGCCGAGGTATGTGAGATGAATTTGGCGTCTCAATCTAGTGTTTTTTGAGCAGTCATTCGGATCACAAAGTCACTATGACATCTTTCAGTAACTGGCATCCTTATTGATGGAATCAACAGGATTTAATGGCCATGGAGACTGAACTACCTTCGCTCACACTTCAGGCATATTGATGAGGCGGAGGGGTGTTTGTGCTGCCATTGACTATCCTATTGCAGCCTGAAGATAAACACAGGGATTTCAGTTTTCAAGGCTGTCAATCTGGCAATTTCCACAAGAAGGAAACGTGCTAAAAACAAAGGGGGGAGCAGTGCAGCTCCAGATGACACTAATAATGATGAATGGCTTGGAAGACCACACTTAATATCATTCATGTTTGTTTAAAATAAAAGGCACATGCCATGTTTTCATTGTCCCGATTCTCAGTCCTTTTTAAAAGAACCAGTTGTATGTGCAGAGAGAAGGAAAAGGCAGCACAAGCGTGTGCCGCAGCACTGCACTGAAATGCTACCGCACTGAAATGACAGAAACCCTTTCCATACAGCAGCTGGAAACCCAAATGTTGCGTATTTCTGTATTTCAAGCAGCTCAGGCACAACAAGCATCTAACCAGAATGCAAGAGGAGTAAAAGCACTTCCACAGAGTGAGAGCTTCCGTAAAATTAGTCATTACGGACGGGAAACACATTAATTTTTCATTTTTTCTTGACAATGAGATTCCTAACTGTTGACAAGTTTATCAGGAAAGTTGGTGAGATTTATTATGACATTTTATAGGAACTC
Organism: Limosa lapponica baueri; assembly: GCA_002844005.1. Lineage (NCBI taxonomy): Eukaryota > Metazoa > Chordata > Aves > Charadriiformes > Scolopacidae > Limosa > Limosa lapponica. Next base: position 404,632 of record KZ506050.1, read on the forward strand.
CACTATACAGAAAAAATTCAAATGGCTGCCAATGTTTTGTGGAGAAAGAAAAAAAAGAAAAAAAGAACTTTTATAGTAACAACTACTGGGTGAATCTCAACATTTGGAGACTTGTATTCTTCTATTGAGTAAGGATCTGAAAGCGAGGGCTTTACTTTGAAATGAGAATAGGCAGACTGCTTTAATAACTGAAATGGAAGATTTCAGCAAGAAAACACTTAAGATTTCTCTCTTGAAACAAAGAGGAGATTAACCACGGAGAAAAGTTTGTTTTAAAAAACTTGCAAGAAAATCACAGGTGCGGCTATTGAATTTGAGACACGTGCCAGTAATTTTATAGGAAGTTACGAGACAGAAGGGGAAAGAACTACCAACCACTTCATTTTCTTCACATCTCACCGGGACAGGACAGGCTCAAAATATTTCTCTTTGCAATGCTGGAACAACCATTGAAAACAACCATGTGGAAGATTTCTAAGGGAATCTTTTCTTCCTATTATTACTAGATTAGCTAAAAACCAACATACCAGAAATATCAAAGAAGGACATTTCTCAAGATTAATACTAAAACCCTATTTTTCAAGCCCAGGAAGTTTATCTCATTAGTGTGAGTTTCAAGTAGGCTACCCAATTCTGTGTGCTTAACCGAATGAGTTGCTGAACCTTTGGTATGTTCCCAACATTTCAAACAAAGACTGACTTCAGTCAGTCAGTTCATCTCTGGGTTCTCAACACTACAGGTAACTACAGAACTCACCTGTACCTCAGGAATCCATAGCCTGAAGTAGGTAAGAAGACAGAGGGATTCTGTCACAATTAATGTGTGTTCTAGCCGTCAATCCGTGTGTGAACGTATCTGTAAAGATACATAGGATAGTTTGTCAGTAAGATGACCTTTCTGTCACCCACTCATTGATTGAGCTGCTGAATTTATCAGCCCAGAGGCTACAAACTGGAGACTGCAACAATTCTTTCATTGCACAGAGGTAGCCTAAGAGAAGAAGTTGCCTTTCATAAACTAAGTGACAAAACATCACTGCAACAGAAGCATCTGTGAACACATTTGCTTGCCAGTCTCATCTTTTCAATGCTCAGCCTTTGGTTATCTTTTGTTTTTCTTTGAATTTATTTTTTGCAGCTTTTTAGCCTGCAATACTAATTTCATAGACTAGTTTTAGCTTATCTGTAGGAAACACTAATTAATTCTAAAACAGTCTTCTAAAATTTATCACATTGTAATCAAGGAGTCGACACAATTAACAAAATCTACTCCTCTTCTGCATTTTTGTTGGTTCCACAATAACCAGCGTAATTTCTGACTAAGGAAAGACTTTCATTTTGCTCTGATTAAGCAGGAATTATTAGCACACCTGTGTGAGTCACGGGATTAAATTCCACAGAGTTTTCATGGTGCTCTAAAGGATAAGACGACATTAGTAGAAATCAATGGATACTACAGTGCCAAATGATGCACTTTTTAAAAGGTCATTGGATGGTAGAGAGTAAAACCTGGATTCCATCCCTTAGTTATCCTCTGATCCATGCCCTCCTTCTGGAGGAGCTCAGCCATACATGCCTCTTATCAGAGGAAAACAAACACAAACAAGCTCAGAGCTGTCACTAGCAGTAAGAAATGGCACCGGCCAAAAGTTCAGCTTTTTCATTCAAGTTCGCTCCCTCAGGCCAAATAAAGTCAAAATGTCCACTGTAACCATGGCCTTGGTTTCTGACCCACACTAGTGAGGAAACTTTCCCCTATGCTGGAAGTTACTTTATAAGGTATTACATTTATCGGTAGCAAATGTGTATGTTAGAAATACACACACATATATATATTCTCCCTGCTCCTTTGCTGCTCACTGGTCATTGCTATGGGACAGCCTTCATCAGAAATGCGTATTTTTAAATGCTACATTATACCAATTTATCTTCTAATAGACATCATCTCTCAAATATTCCTTGAATCCAGTATATAGTTCGAAACTGCACTAACCAGTGCCTGACAGATAATGTACAACTAAAATACCGACAGAGGCTTACAAGAAATCCTTTCTTTGGTTTTCAGTGACAAATTAGTCATACCTGAAGCAACAACACAAAACCTGTATTTGCGTTGGCTGCCTTCTGAAACTGTTGTAGTAATTGCACATAATTAAATTAGGGCTTCTAATTTAAACATTAATAAAGTCTATACCATATTTGTACTGACAAAGTGCAGAGCACAATATCTACCTCTCCAGATTGCCAGTATTAAAAACACGATAACAATATGTTTCCCTGGTTGTTTGTTCTCTAGAGATAAAGTTAAGAAATTATTCTTGTAACACTGCAGAGGGTAGAAAATATGTCTGTTTAATGATAAATATCTATACATTCCTGTCTCAATAAAGTAAAACAACCTGAACCAGCGTACAAACATGTACAACGTCCATGAAAATGAAGGAGACTTGTATACTTAAACAGAAGGACCATGGTCTAGATCCCAGTGAGTTGCCGACGATGTCAGTAACATTTCAGAGGCACTGCTACCTTTAGATGGGTCTGTAATTAGGAATCACATTATTTCACAGAGGACTGCCAACCTGGATGTGCGTAGCAAGATCCAAAGTCTTTGGCCCGTACTCCAAAATGACGGAACACAAAGCAGCCTTGAGTCAAATAAATAAGCCCAAATACACAGTAGGTAGCCAAAAAGCAAGGCAGAGTCGTGGGGCAGAACATCACACAAAACAGACAGAAAGTTTCTTTCTCACAGCTATCTTACACCCACTACATTGGAAAAAGGACAAGGCATCTTTTGCACCCATTTTTATGACTACCAGGACTGTAAACTGCCACCACACAGTAACCGAGCACAACGTTCCCATACAAACCACCGCGCTCACATAGAAAACTCTTTACAAGGATCACACTGAGAAAAAGAATGGGGCAAAACTAAAAGCAGTTCAATGCAATTTAGCAAGGCTAAAAACCCCACAACCTGCATCCTTTAATTTACGATACCCTATTTGTTTAACTCTAGTTCTTACTTCAACACTGTATGAATAAGAACACAAGTTTGTGCCAAATGAAAAAACCTGTGCATATAACAATGCAGAAATATTTGCTGTTCCTTGGTAATCTCTTCTCCATGTTTCCTATTAAAGGGTCACGGGATTAAGGGCTTTTATCTCAAGTTTACTGGCTCTTTAGTTTAGCATTTCACATTATTGGATTATACTTGTACAACGTTTCCACTAAGGCACTATGAGGCTATTAGATACGGGATGCCAAGAAATGGAAGTCACTCACCAACATTAAGAAACACCACATCATTTGGATTTCCTTCTTGCTTAATTTTAGAACACATTATGTGTTAAATCTATGCTTAATATACAGAATGTATTTCTTTAGTATTTATCTGCCACTGCACTGTGTAAACCAATTTTCATCCCCAGAACAATAAATAGCTCTTAATCCCATCCTTTGTCTCTGTCTTAGGGAAGCCACACCTTTGCCTGAGCTTTCAAGCTGCTTCAACAGTATTCAAGCACAGAGGAAAAAAAGAAATAAAAATTCAGTCTCTAGCATATAGTCTCACTGATATTCTTTACTTCACTATTTACTCTATATTTTCCTGTAAGAACATTTGTTCACATATATTCCCTATCTGCAGCTCTACATGCTCGCTTGTAAACTGCACAGCTAAACCCAGCGCTGCACAATGTGTGGGAGCGTTCTCTATTTCAGTGTGTACCACGAGTGCATTCTGTAGTAGTTAGGAAACCTCAGGCAGTGAATTGTACCCATGCTGGATTCAATGCTGAATTCTGAATTTAAATGACCAAAACACTATAGGGTGTAGTTTCATATCTATGCTTCCTAAGTGGGAATCACAAAGAATATTCTATCTAAAAATATCCAACAGAGATTCTTATTGAAATGAATGTGATCCTTCTTGGTACAAGCCTTGTACTTCCTTGCCTTCATACTTCAGCTCATGGATGTGATCAATTAAGCACAAAACATGGCAGAGTACCATCCTAATACAGTTACTCTTCTTTATATTGAGTCAACTAAATACCCACACCCTGGTGAAATCAGAGCTGACTGATATTAAATGAGTTTCTCAGGGACTCTGGGATTACAGACCAAGAATCGGGGCCTTCACTAAACTCCCTGGTTTGTCATAGACAGTATCGGATCTCTGAGAAAAATCCATTGCAAAGTATTTGACGCAAGCAAACTAACCCAAGGCGTGAAAGGAGGACACTGCAGCTGGTTCATTACTATCATGACCATTGCTTCAGATGTCTCCATTCACAGACCGACCTTCACCTTAAAAACAAACCCATTTCTTGACTAAAGGAACATCATTAGTCCACTGTCCGCAGTATTATCCAATTATAATCTTTACATCTTCCCGCACGTGTTTAACCTGACCACCCCCATCTGTGCACAGGACAGTTACACAGCCTGAGGAGTAACTGCTTCTTTCTCCCTATATATAATTTAGCATATACTTGTATATGTATACATCCATACAATATATACACACAGAGCATATGGGAGAAAGCTCAGTGGTATGATGCAAGTTTTAGGATCATCATCTACAGAACAATGAAGAATAATGGGCAGGGAATAAAAAGCTACAGTTTTGGAAGGAAAAGTAATTGTACAATGACCCTATTGTGTACAAGTCTAGATACATTTTTTTTTCAAAAAAATCACATATTTCTGATGTACCAACTGAGAATGCAAGTGATATCAATCAGCACAACGAAGGAGAAACTCTGAAGGTACTAACATGCTTCACTCACCAGAGAAGAGGCACAACAGATATAGGTGATGAGATATACGGTGGAACCATTATTTGCCTTGCTGAACACTGTGGCACCATCACTCTGCTGGGTTCTACAGCTCCCACTTAGCCACCACTCCTCAACGTTCTCCAACCAGAAATCAGCCCGGCAGAAGGCCTAAATGAACACAACAAAACCATCCTAAATGAATATGTAATAATACCTAACACCCAAGATTCCATACTGAACCTGGACTGAATTTAACCACATGGGAGGACAGATGGCAGTGTCATGTGAAGCGAAGCCCAATGATACTTTGCAAGATTGTACCTGTTGCCCCGGGTTTGGTGTTAAACACAAATGTCAGTAAATGCATCCATTTTTGTTTGCCTGTTTTGATGCAATGAAGCACTGAAAATTGAAGCCTTGGACAAAAGAAAAAAAGTAAACTGCAAGCCTTTCATTTACATAAATTGGAAAACGATCTGAATTAAACAGACGTGGTTTTTCTTTATAGTTGCTAACATTCTACATGTCTGAAAATTTTATGCTTGAAGTGGTTTATCATAAATAGACATTTCTGAAGGTCCCTCAAGGCAGACAAGTGCACTTCTAGGGAATTAGACACAGCTTTGTTTGAAAGCGTCCTAAATTCCTTTAATTTCAATGAGAGAAAAATTGTCAAGTAATATGTAACATCAGTTTTGCACTGATCATCTGTGATGGAGTCTGTCAGTAATATCCATTCTTAATTCAAAGTCAACTCATTTCATTTTTCTTTTTCTAAAACAGAATATCCACCTCAAATTTACTGCTTACAGAGATTATAAAATAACTAGCAGAGAAAACAGGTAGACTCTGTTTATCCAACCACACAGCCTTGCAAAATTATTTTGGTAAGTGCCTCTGCAGACAGCTGTCTCCAATATGAACACAAATTCCAATCTCTAAGGTTAAAGGTTAGAAGATTTCTTCACCTACAAGTCCATCTCCTCTGACCTGGCCCTTTGCTTTTTCTGGCAGAGTGCAAGTGCTACATTTAAGGCCTTTGTTTAATTAATTACCATTGCAAAGAAACTGAATTAAAGTTTTTAAACTGTTTATATCGATACTTGAAGGCAGCCCCCAGTGAAATTTGTGCTCTCATACCAGTATATAATGGAGTAGCTGTACTGACATCAGTGAAGAGACTCCAGGAACTCAGCATTGTAACACAGGTCAGACGGTGGTCCCTGGGCTCTGGAAGCTGCTGACCTATTCAGAGAAAGGTCAGTAGAAGACAGTTTGTGAGCGGAAAAGAACCTAACATATACTGATGCTAAATGCTTTTGATCTGACCGGGAATATTTTGCACACACGTGAACTAACAGAAACACAAGTATCTTGAAGTACATGAAGACTGATTCTGTGTTGCGTAAGATTTTGCAACCTCGGACACATATCGTTAAAAGAATTTAATTTAGCTGCTTCTTCATGACACCTGAGCAAAAGCTTTATCAGTCTTTTAAAGCAGGAATTTCCACTCCCAAACATGTGTGTATTCTTACATACTTACCTCAGGCAGTGATTTACAGAGTTGCAGTGAATTTTGCTAGTGTGTAAATGGGCTCCTATCATATAGACCTTTATTCTAAAAAAAAACCCACAACACCCAAACAGAACTGTGATGAGAAACAAGGAAAACTATAATGCTTATTAACTTCCCTCCACAAAACCCTATCCACAAAATATTGTGGGGTCCTCAGCTCTGCTGTTCTCCTCAGCCTTTCGTCAATTTCCTATGCAAAATTAGTCACTGAGATTCTTTCTGCTTCAGATAAACCATTGTGAAATCTGGATATTTATTTCACATTTTATGAAGCTGAAATGAACAAGCTGACAGCATAACTCACACTATATTGATTCAATGCCAGTGCTAGTTAATGGAGAAGCCGATTCTCACTGAATGTATGACCTACTGATATCCCAAGGCAGTTTTTGTTTCAAATACCTCCAAACACACTGAATTATTTAGAGCGCAAAAACGTTACAAATGCTTGGTACGTGTGCAATACCTCTACCTATG
>KZ506051.1:0-18000 GCA_002844005.1 Limosa lapponica baueri
TGCCATTCGCTGGGTGTGCAGTAACAGATGTACCTTGAGAAGGGAAAGGAAATGCTGTGTAATAACCAAAGGTGCCATCCCTGGGAAGAATTAACAGTTGGCTTGGCTTGGGGAAAATGTATTTAATTGATTATTAGTCAAAATCAGAGTAGGGTAATGAGAAATAAAATCAAATCTTAAAACACCTTCCCTTCTCCTCGGGCTCAACTTCACTTCCAATTGCTCTACCTCCTCCCCCCAGGTGGCGCAGGGGGATGGGGAATAGGGGTTGTGGTCAGTTCATCACATGTTGTATCTGCTGCTCCTTCCTCCTCCGGGGAAGGACTCCTCACACTCTTCCCCTGTTCCAGTGTGGAATCCTTCCCATGGGAGACAGTCCTCCACAAACTCCTCCTCCTTCTTCACTGACTTTGGTGTCTGCAGAGTTGTTGCTCTGCAGACTTCTACTCCTCTCTCTCGCTGCTGCGGCTCCACAGGTTTTTTTTTCCCCTCTTCTTAAATACATTCTCGCAGAGGCACTACCACTGTCGCTGATGGGCTCAGCCTTGGCCAGCAGCAGGTCTGTCTTGGAGCCGGCTGGAATTGGCTCTGTTGGACATTGAGGAAGCTTCTAATAGCTCCTCACAGAAGCCACCCTTGTACCACCACGCCCCGCAAAAAAACCTTTCCACGCAAACCCAATACACTTACTAAAGGCTTCTCTACATAATAAAAGGTGTTTGTTATCCTGATCCCTCTTATTTTATACTGCACTAAAAGTGGCTGACAGGATGGGGAAATGTAGCCACATCTTGATAGTGAAAGACATTTTTCTTCCACTGAATTCTTGAAAATAACATGTAGAGATAGATGATAACTCTATGAGTGCATAAAATGACAAAGCATCATATCTAGAGTGAATCTCACCCAGAATTTTATGCTTCAGCTACAATAAGAAGTAATTCACAATAAATTTGACAAATAATACTAACCCGTAAAGGTACTATGTAACTGAAAAGGCTAGGCAATACCTGTGAAAATGGAAAGAAAACAGTAAAACTAATTCTATTGGAGAAATTAAAGAATCTTTACCCTAGAAAAATTACCTGTAAGGACAGTATTATAAAATTTTGAATGCGTAAATTTAGCCTTTCACTGGTAAGTTATTTACATTAATGTCATACTTAAGAAGATATAGAATACAACTCCCTTGCAAAAGGTATTCTGTACGGTGAGAGTTTCATTGCTGCTCCAGCAATGTTACATGAGAGAGTAAGGTACAGCCCATACAGCATGCTGCTTTCTGTGGCAGTTTAGAAGTACTGGAATTTCCAGTCTGTTTAACTGTTTTACATTTTTGGAGGTACAGAAGCCTTAAGATTGAGAATTTCTAACATAGGCATTTCATAATTTAATATAATAAAGGACTGTCAAATTGTTCTTCAAATAAATTTATATTTTGGAAAACTAAAACTGCTAAAAAATGGTCATTTTTAGGATAAAAAACGTAAGCTAAAGTAGTATAAGAGTGATAAACAAATATACAGGTGAAATTAGTTGCTGATAAAAATATTAACTTAGAGTGAACACAAAAGGCAATCTGATCCTCTCAGTAAAGCTTAAGAATCAATGCTAACGGGAGACAGCTCCATGATTTTTTTAAAAATAGGCATTTATTTCTTATCTTCTGTGCATTGATGATTTCCTAAACTTCTCACCAAAACTATTTTCTATGCCTTTCTTTGATGCTGATTTTGGGCTGCAGGTAAAACCTGCTTTTTGAAAACCTACATGGCCGCCTGCACACGATTTCATTTCACCACGGCAGTGCAATTCTCAGCCTTTGCTGAACTTTCCATCATATTAAGTATTGCAGGTCTTCTCTTTATAGCCTTAGAGACTTTCTGGAAGATGTTCACATTCTCCATGTTAATACTATGAAATGCAATTATGCATTCTCCTAGAGATCTATACTCTTGTAGGCAAGTGGGATCTTCATAAGCATATCCAAACTGTGCAGATTGCCTTAAAGAATTAGTGAAACTCAAAGTATACCTGCAGATTGTAAAAATTAGTTGAAAAAACATAGCAGCCAGAATTTCAATATCTGCCTAGATTTAAGCATAAAATCAAGAGTAAAGAAACGTGCAATAATAAAAAATATGCCTACTGTATTGCACTATGCAGGACATAGGGTTCCTCTCTCAAACTTGTTTGAAGCTGCTGTGCAACGTGGTGAGCCAGATTGCTTTCCGGGTGGGGAGAGCAAAGGGAATAAGGGGTGAGGGATGGGACAACAATAGCTGCTGCTACAAGAAATAGTCTCCCTCCCTCAATAACAGTCACTGCCCTCCACCCCTTCAGCAGGGATAACAGCAGCTCATTTTTGTGTAACTGTGCAGGAGACAGCAGGAGTTGTTTAAGCTGCATTACCTTCATGAATAACCATTCCCCATCTCCTTCAGAAAAAGGTATTCAATGGAGAAGGATAAATTCAACCCACGGCAACAGCTTTTAGCCATTCAGACTACTAAAATTCCTATGTGCTTTAAGCTTTCACTGTGTAGCTATAAAGCCTCAGGGGTTATACAATAATGAATGTACTTAAAGACACAGTCTTTTTTCCCAGCCTTTTTTTTAATAAACATGATTTTTTCTTGTACTGCATGATAACAGCATAAACCAACTTCTGTTCTATTTCTGAGCCCTAGAGCTGTACATTTTCTTCTTTTATTAGCTAGTGAATACTGACGCTTTTTATTTTTATTTTGCTGTTATGCCACTCTATTACATAAAACATTTTTTGTAAATATTATCACCTATTAAATATGTTCAGTTAACAGATGAGTTTAAATCAGTGGCCTAAATAAAATGTATATGCCTATATGCTGCATGTTGATTAGAACATCAAAATGTGTATTACAGATGCCATATCAAAGTTGCCTGTCTTTGAAACCCGGTCCACCATCTGATACTGTCAATTATATATTTTTCTAGGAGCTGATAAGATATAAAATCATAAGAAACACTATCAACTCTGAAAAAGCTAATTAGATCTATGGAAATATTTTTAATTTAGATATGGTATGTTCTTTTAGAGATTTCTCTTAAGTATGAATTGCAAAACACATGTTAAGCATCATCTCATGAATCTTGATAGACATAATCATGCAATTATTGTTAGGTTAAGTGCTCAAAAGCTGTGCACACACACACAGAGAAGCACAGAGATACAATGGTGGGGAAAAGCCTGAATAACACCCAGCTACTCCCAGGCTCATCACAAGAGCCATCAGCCTACCTGCACAGTCCCAGAGGGGCACAGAGGCACAAAGGCAGGCAGGAAACCAAATTAAGGACCCAGAGGAAGGGACACCCTGTCCAGGCCCCTCTCCCAGTTGTCCCAGGGGAGCCTCAGCCCCAGTACCAGGTGTGACACCCATCCCCGTTGGGTCATCAGGAACAACTCTCCAGATCACCTCTCAGACTAAGGAAAGTCACTGCCTGGGAGCATAGAACACATGATGGATGCAGAGCTATGCGAGACTTATTATGGGATGTTTAGGGCAGGAACCAAAGGAAGGGAAAGGGAGAAATCATGTTGGTTTGGGGAGGGAAAACAAAACAGAGGGAAAATAGAGGGATAACAGGATAAAAGGAGTCAGTTGCATGTTAACAGGTTACTTGTTGGTAAACTGGCCTGGCCATGCCCTGCACCTGACCACTGCAGTCTATCCTGTCTTCTCATCAAACTCCATTTCTAACTCTTCTCCTTGGTGAAGGACTCTCTAGTCTGTGAGAACGTGTGTGCATGGGGGTCTGTGTGCAGCCACTGGGGCACCTGTGCCAGCAACTGGAGCAAATGTGGGTGTGCAGGCGAGTGTGGGAGCACCAGCGATGTTCAAGCTGGACCAGCTGGTGGGTAGGTGATGTGACCAGAGAGACTGCCAGAGGAATGTCTGTGTGTGTGTTTGTGTGCACACGGCTGTGAGCAAGGGGGGCTGTACCAGCAGCTGGAGCGGGGCTGGCACATCCAGGTGCCAGAAAGTTGGGCAGACTGGGATCCAGGAGCAGCTGCTGGGCAGACTGGGTGCCCAAGCCCCGCTGCTGGAGGGATCAATACAGCACATGTGCACTGATATATATTCCACTGATAGACATGGTGGTTTGGGCACTGCTGGTGGGAGTTTGGGACAATCTGGAAGAATCAGTACAGCAAAGGCAACCATACCATCGGAGGTACCTGCTGAAAATGCTCTGGGGGTTGAAACGCTTAATGATCCAACCACTAAGACCCCAATAGCAGGCTTGTGAGTAGCCAAAAAGACGAAGGCCTGGCACATGTTATCAAAATTATATACCTAATTTTTAAGTATCCGTAAAATTTAAACTATCAACATTTTGAAGGAATAGGCAGGGTTCCCTTGCAGCCTGCAGAATCAGGCCCCAGAAGGAGGCGTCTGGGCCACTGACCCCTCCATGTAGGAACAAAGAGGTTCTAGCAGCAAGAAAGTTAGAGACACAAAAGGGCAGGAAAATTTGCCTGATTGCAAGTTAAAAATCAATGTCTATGGCCTATTCAGGGAAAAACAAACCAACCAACCCACAATGGGTTGAAGAAGGCAAGATGGCTTTACTAAAAAAAAAAAAAAATTACCAATTTCTTAATCACTACAGATCTTGAAACAAATTATACCAAAAGCTCATGAATCAGAAGTCAAGCAGGAACCACAATCTGGATGTACCCTAATACTAGTTAGTGCATATACATCAGCAGATCACATAAGAATGAGATAGCAGCTTCATCTTTAATGTCCATAGCACATAGGATAAAATTTGTATTGCAATAGGAGACCTCAGCCTAGTTGATGGTAAATGAATAAGATCTCAAGGATGTAGCCTTGGAATTTTCTAATTCAAACGTTCTTGAAAATAACAAAATTTTCATTTAGCATTTGTTTTTGTCTACTAGGACAGAACATTATCTTAGGATTTATCCAGGCTACAAGAAAAGAACTGATTGGCCAAGCAAAGCCCAAACACCACTACCTACATAAATGTTGTTACAAATTGTTACTTTTGTTATATGCATTCTTGAATGGAACTAAAAAAAAATAAAAAAATGTACACACTCATCGTGCCCAGTTACAATTTTGTGCCTCTAAAAGGGACCCCTTTTACAGTGCTGCAAGGAGCTGCCAAAAAAATCCCAAAAGGCAAGGAACACTAAAGAAAAAAACCAAACCATGAATGACAGTTTGTAGTGATTTAGCCACAGTTTGGAAAACATTTAGCCACAACTAATGAAAAAAAGGTTTACAAGAGCAACGAAATTGCTTGTGGAGAGAGTAAAATAACAATACTTTTTTAAAGGACTAAAATAAAAAAAAAATCACACTCATATATAACAAAGAGAAAAAGAAAAATGGAAGTTTGTAGGATGTTTAATGATTTTGGTTAGCTTTTTTTCAACAAATTAAGAACAAAATAACCTCTAATGATCGTATCAACCCATTATGAGATCAGAACGGTTGAGCAGCTGACAATAGAGCAGGAAAAACACAAGTATTTGATTAGAATCTGTTCTGGTTTGGGGAGAAACAGGTTATGTGTTTATAGCAAGGGATGGCAGCAAAATACTTTCCATTCCAGCAATAACTGAAAGGAATGTTAAGTCACGAAAGTCTTCTGAGCCAAATGCCTTAATGCCATAATTAGAGTCGTGTTCTCTTGCAGAGGTCCTAATAGTCGGGCTCCCAGGAGCAGACAGAACAACATCTTCTGCTTGGCAGTAGGATGCTCACCTGGAAAGCGGGCGCAGAGTCCTGGATTCCAGACCAGGCTTTGTAAGGGTTAGGATTAAAATTTTCAATAGAAAAAGAACCCAAACCATACATACACAGTTACTTTTCATAAACTGAGACTGGAACACAGGGCTCTTTTTCCTCCTTCCTGTCACAGATCCCATAGCTGTGCACTAACCTCCCCACAGAACTACAAGGTATTTTACTGGATATTTTACTGTAGAGCCTGTGTCTCCCTGCTCAGCACTGCAGCACACTAACCCCTTTGTAGACCTAGCCCCCTATTAGCATTTGGCACTGGTGCGGCTGCTCCTGGCATGTTCCTCTAAGGCTAACATCCACATTGCAGGAAAGACATTGATGAAGCACACATAAGGACTCAAAGAAGAACTGAGTGAGGAAAGGCTTAGCAAAAGCAGGCAACATTTATTTTACTGACAAAAAGGTTATAAGGCAAATTCATGATAGTCGAGAAGTAATCTCATGAGAGAAACAGAAATTGGATACTATTGGGTCTGTCAGTCTAATGGACAAAAAATGAGATCCAGAAGGTGGGTGACAAGGCTAGACAAATTCCTACTATGAACAAGGAACAAAACTTTAACACTGACAGACAACAACCACGGAAAAAAATATGAAGGCTTGTGGAAGATTGTCTCCATCATTGCCAATTTTTAAACCAAGGTGGATTCCCTCCCCCCAAAAGACCGGCATAGGTCAAACAGAAACTAGTTCATGTAACTAGAAGAGGGTGTGTCAAAAGATTCTTAATCCCAGCAGGAGGCTTTTATCTCAGTATCTCTGACCACAACCAACACTCGATAATCAAGAGCATGCTAAGCCTTCCAGTTTTACTGAAGCTAATTTTGGGTGTAAAGCTTTACAGAGGATAACAAAAGGAATGACAGAACCAGTAAGAGAGGCTCTGACAAATCTCAAAATAAACAAATGCTTCTGAACATCAATTTTTCTCTACTGATAGACTGAAGGTATGATTAACTTCCAAAATGCCATGGGATGCCAACCAGAGTCAATGGAAGATGCTGAAAAATTGGAGAGGGTCCAGCAGAGGGCTACAAAAAGCATTGTAAGGCAGGAGAACTTGACATAAGAAGAAAGACTGAAAGAATGGGATTTGTTCATCCAAGAGAAGAGAAAGCTCAGAGAAGATTTAATCAATGTGTTCCAATATATAGGAAGTAGGTATAAAGGAGATGCAGATACTCTCTACAGAAAGATACTTGCGATATACACAGGATATATATGCGGTAATATCTGATATTTACCTACAGGTAGATTTGTTATACCCCTGTCTTCCTGTTTCTTAAGTGCATACTACTTGTTCCCTCTCTGTCCTCTAAAAAAAAAAAAAATCCATGCCAGAAGGAAAATACACTGTTCTTTGCTAACATTGCCATGTATTTTTTTTCTGGTTTGTTGAGACGAATCAGCAGCCCTGAAAACAAAATAATGTAGTTTTGTCAAAGATAAATGTAGCTCCACGAGCCAGATTTCCTCTACTTAGCCCTAAACATGCTTTCGAATTTCAGTCTACTGGTAGTTCCTCATCTCTGGGCTTTAGTGACCAAACTCTGCAAAGCAGCTTCAGTCCAGGCCTCACCAATATATTATTTTTTTTCCTCTCAAAAAAACCATTCAACAGCACGGTCCTTTTAAACAGCTATACCCCAGATCTTTGTTGTTGTTGTTGTTGTTGTTAATTACACACACTTATCCTATACTAACTTGAGGTGTATCACTGACAAATGTTATTTCTCCTTTTAGTGTAATCAGTATCTCTAATCTAATCCTTTATTTGTGGTCTCGACTTTCAAAAGCAAAGAACACAAAACAAACATTTTTTTGCTTACACTCCAAAGTATAAACAATACTAATCTAAAAGTGTACAGGGGGCAAATTAACTGTGATAGTGGCATTTAGTCCCTTCCACACATTCGTAAGAATGCAGTGCACTCAGTACTTTCAGTAACTGCCAAACTATTCAGAACATTTAATACGTTTTACAGAGAAAGAATAGAAAATTAATAACATCCTGGAAATGAAATACTCTTAACAAATTTACAAATTGCTGAAAGACTTCCACTCTTTTGGAATGAAACAGAAAGTTACAGAAGAGACGAAAGACACTAATTGTACATCACAGCCCATGATTTATTTCTTTTGAGTTTGGAGACATGATAAGACTAAAAATATAACATCTTCTGAAAGTACTGTTTTAGATATACCAAATTTTAATGGTCTAGAAAGATAGGCAGGGAAAATCGATAAATTCTGCAAACAGCAGCTTTAACCCAAAATGTTTTTAGGGAAAGAGTGGCAAACATTGATACTGTTTTAGCAGCATAATGTATGCCCAGTATAAAAGTCATAGGTTGACATAAACCCAAGAATAACATTCTCCCTGATTTGTTACACTGCAATTACCAATAACTATATTACTGAATTATTAAAGTAATACATTGAGTGCAGATGACTACAGTCCTTGCTTAACACACAGCACAACTTGGCAACTACCGCAAAAAACATGCAACTAACCCAAATCAGCAAGAGAAAAGCAAACCCACTTATGTCACCATTGAAAATTTCTACAGAGTACTACATCTTAGAACATATTTTGTTTATGGGACTTCAGTTTCAATATTCCATGTAACACAGATCTGCAGCCATATGTGGAAATAAAATGTATTTTTCCTGAACAACAACTTACAAGGCACGACTTTTGTAAAATTACTGCAATTGTGAAGTTACCCATTGAGGCACAGTGTTTCTCAAAATAAGGCTCAAGCAATTTAAAAGGTAAGTAGAAACTATCTGCTCATTCTTCATGCTAGTCACAATAAATAGCATGATGTCTATCTTTCTTGTTCTACCAGAATGTTTATAAAAATGTAAGTATTCTTAAGCTTCAGTGTCATTTTGATGCAAAAATTAAAATAATTCTGTTTCCCTAAAATGATAAAACTGTATTTAAAAAGCTCCATGTATTTGCTTTTCAAAATGAAATCTAAATTTTTCAGTAAAAATACAGATTTCTATCAATGTTTTATCATTCACAGTATTTTATCAATCACAGTATTAGAACTGGGGGGCCAAACCAGGAGGAGGCTGTAAAATACCTATAAATGGCTGAGAATTACAGAAGGAGGACAAGCCCTACAGCTGACTTGGAGCGGGCAGTGTCTTCGCAACAGATCCTCAACACAGCAGACCTTAGATTATTCAAAGGAGCAATGCTTTTTTGAGTCAAAGAACACACTGATACCTGGAAAAAATCCTTGGTCTTGGAAGTTAGGTTTTAATGAGGTGAGGAGAGGAGCAACGTGGCTTACATACCAGCATGGTAATGCATCTACCACAATACGGCTGCATCACATAATTTTTCAAGCAATGTTAGTTTTCACATCGGTAAGCACTACGTGGCCGTAGATTCTAGCACTTAAGTGTGCAATTGAGCGAGACATAACATTACTGACACCCTCATTATTAGAAAGTGACTACCTTTGAATCAAGTCTGTAGCAATTCAGAAATTAAGAGAGAAATAAGTTTATACTCCCAAGCACCCACTGAGGCACTCCCAGCTCATTTACCAGGCTATTCAGTGCACAATTAATCATTAATTCCACAAAGCACCTACCTGCCAAACCAAGTGTTCCTTTACAACAGCTGTACCTGATAGACAGACGCTCAGCACAATCGTATGAGATGCAGAGGTCAAGACGCTGGCAACTATAGCGTCCCTCATGTTGAAGGGCAGCATGGTATACACCACAAAAATAATGAACAAGAAAAATGATACCTGTGCAAGACAGCAAGACAAAAAAGAAGCATGTCAAATTCACTTTGGAATAACATTAAAAAAGTAGCATTTAATTTTAACTGTCTTCAGCATAAAGTTATACATCAGTTTTTTACAAGAAAGTTACTACTAACCACTGCAGAAAAACAATTTAGGAAGAATTCATTTTAAAAAGTGTTGGAAAATTTACATTATATTTGATTTAAGAAGTTCAGTTTCAAGATACTACATCATGGTTTGAGAACTACACAATACTCCAAACTTTTCAAATTTAACTTCAAATTTATCTTTTCAATTTTAACTTTATTAACACTCTGTTTGCAGTTAGAGTGTAGTTCTCCTGAGAGTGGTGGTTTCTGATTGTGAACTGCATTTCAAAACAATTTGCCAAAACCCTCCACGGGGCCTAAATTTCAATGCAGAGGGATTTTGTTCATCCTCATGCACTAAAAATTCACAACTTAATATAACATCACATTATGCAAAAAAGCCCAAGTTCGGCCAAGCATTTTGGTGTAATAATATTATACTTCATCTGTATCTACACGATGTATGTCAAATTCAATTTTAAGGTAGTACACTTATTTGGACATGAAAAAAAAATCAGACAATCACAGCCCATAAGCAAAATTTACTGCTAGCTTCTTTTTAAGGGCACTAGCATCCACACTAACTTTATGGAACAAATTCTCCCAACCTTTAACAGCAAAAGGGATTCCTCCACTATACATACAAAACTTTGTCTATTTGATGGTATGCATATGTTCTAAACTCCACCACATATTTAAGAAAACATAACTAGATTTGGGACACAGATTTTGCACACATAAGTAAGTAGGCAATTCTGAAAATGTGCCAGCTTGCGTATAATTATATCCCTACATAAGCGTTTCCATCAGTTTTAGTTGACTTACAAGCCTATTCATCATCTAACAGTTGTATACGCAGTATTTAACTTAGAAAGCTCCCAAGCAGGTATGAGAAATAATAATTTGCTGCTGTCTTCTCTTCTTGTCAGTTTGTTTTCTTCACATCTGCATGTGATGATTCCATAGTCAAAACTGAACCATAATGTACGTGTACCTACAAGGCAGTGGAGGCACTCTTCTCCATCGTGGAGATAAAAATGGATGGAGAAGGAAGTCCACTTCTGGTCGCCACTCGTCTTTTTCCAATTCCTCCACTAAGATTAATCCAGCTCCTCCTGATCACTCATACTCTTTTTGATTCTGCCCAACTCTCCTGTACGCTCAAGAATCAAAAATTTCAATCGCATGGAATGAAACAGAACTGCAAAGGACATGAGGGAAAATAAAAAAATAAAGTAACAAAAAGGCAAAGGGAAAACTTTGCTTCTCTACTCTTCCAGTCTACCAGCTGATAGCACAAGGAAACAGAAGTGTTCTGTATCTGTTTAGTTTCAGTCCTCCCTAAAAGTTTTAACCGTGATCAGACATTAGTAAAAACAACAGCAAAGAAAAGGATGTACAAACTTGGTCTAGATAAGAGAAGGGTTATGTAAGTATGATGTTTTCAAGTTGTTCTGGCTGGGTAAAAATCAACTGTGATACTAAGAGAACAAACTGATAAATCTCAAAACTTGGGAAAGATGTGGAAAGTTCTGGCAGGCTAGAAAAGGCAAAACCAGCATGTGTCTTTGAAGAGCTGGGAAAAAGGCTAAGGAATTAAGAACTGATCAGCTTAACTTCAATTCCTGGAGAAGTAACAGACAAAATAATAAAACAATTCATAATCAAGAGTTCTGAAAGTTAAGAAAAATGTAAGGAACAGCCAATGTGATTTTGCTGAGAACAGATCGCGTTAAAGCAATCTCACATTCTTCTGTTGTGGTAACAGGCATCACGGTAGGGGGAAAACCTGAATAATGAGTTAGGCAGCAACAAGGGATGTGAAAAGTTCTCTAATATAGGCATAAGATGAATGGATGCCAGAGGCAAAACACTTTACCAGCATGTAAGACCAGCTGCCCAAGACATGTTTCCAGTCAAAAAATGGTTTGAAGAAAAATCCTGGACCCTAGTTCTGGAAGGACTTCAAATGCCTCCAATCCCAATGACTTTTAATGAAAACAAGGTTTTGTTGTTTCTAAGTTTAGCTTTCTAATTAACTAGGAGGAAGATGGCATTTACATATTTGTAAGAATTTTATGATTAGAAAATAAAAAATTATCCTTCTTTGTCTTCTGTCCAAAAAATAGAACTTGCATATTTTCCGTGCTCGAATATGGCTTGACTTTATAGCCAGACTAAATGATCCACCCCACTTGTGAGGTACATAGAATCATAGAGTCATTTAGGATAGAAAAGACCTTTAAGATCATCAAGTCCAACCATTAACCTAGCACTGCCCAGTCCACCACTAAACCATATCCCTAAGCACCGCATCTACACATCTTTTAAATACCTCCAGGGATAGAGACTCAACCACTTCCCTAAAACTCATTAGTGGATATAAGATACAATATGATGCTGTTACTGTTCAACTGTGACATAAAACATACTGCGAAGCACATTAAAAAGATTTTGGTATATTGCAATGCTTCTAGTGGTATAAACTCTATCAGCTCCAAATTTGTTATACTGCTGTATACAAGTATCCTTTCTTTAAGTTACCCCACTACTATCCTTGGTGAAAATACATGCATAATTTCAACCTTCCACAACTACAAACAGAGAGAGATTTTAGAAGTTTCAACCCCTCTTGACACTACACATTCAGACCTCAAATTCTCCGTTACTCAACATCAAACAGGCTGAGTTGGACTGGAACTGTGTTAAAGAACACTTGATAACAAACTGACCTGTCAATTCTTATATTTTCGTCTTGAAATTTGGGTCCGAGAACGCTGTTTGCAAAGCAGGAGAGGTAGCAGTCATGCTAAGATAGAAACTCTCATAAAAAGTGCATGTAGGAGTGGCTCCTGACAATAATTCTTGATTCTTGGCCAGACTCCTTTTCTCTTATTTCCAGTAATGGTCTAATGACCCAAGGAGATGAGAGCTCCATTTATTTCACCATGGCTCAAAAATATTCTCCCCAAGTACCCTGAAATAAGATGCTTCTACCTTTCATCTCGATAGCAGACATACATAGGTTGTAAGGCTTGGGACCATTCAACATATTTCAAAATGTTCCTGTATTTAATTTTGATACTCTAGAAGTTGATACTCAAAGGCTTCTGAGTCGATTGGTTCTTCAGGTAGAAAGAGAAGACAGGCTTTCTGGACTCAGTCACAGTCAGCAGAAAGGACAGCAGCCTTTCATGGGTTTTTTTGTAAGAATTAGCAGAATATTGCGGATACAAACATTAAAAAGCAGTGATGCCAAGCTCTGAAGGATCCCCACTATCCCATTGCAAGAGTTGCTAATGTGAATCACATGCATGTCTGCATTTGGTGTGTGTACCCCTCAGTAAACACAGTATTAATATACAGTGCACTGTTTCTCTCACTTAAAACCAGCCTGTTCCACCAAAGTGTGCCATAACCACAAAGCCTGTCACTGTTTTGAAACTGTGTTGGAAGCAATCTTTGATATGAGTCATCACTACTACTGCCTAGTTGAAACATGCTATTTGTCCTGAACTGAACTTAAATTGCTTTAGGAATTTGAATCTCAGAGATTTTTACGACACTTTTACGTTATCCATACCTTGGAGTTGGGGAGTATTGGGGCACTAATGGTATGCATATTGGTATGTATATTGGTTAACAGCGGTGTAGCACCTTACAGAGAAGTATGTGGCCTTCCTGCTTTGATTGAGGGGTATCCAGGACTTTTGCCCATCATTCTTGACTGTCAGAGCTTAGCAAACTCTGAGTGTGTTTGCTGCTCTGGGTACCTCTTCTCCCACACTTCAGTAGTGCCACATTCTCATCTACTGTGTGAGCAGTCCTTTTCCACAGCAATTTAAAGGATGATGAGCTGCAATAGCATGGCTGTCTAGACGGGTATTTAACAGACGATTTTTCTGCACATTTTGTGCAGCTGCTTTCAGAAGGGCAGAAAAAGTTCTCATACAGATTGCTGTAGTGATGCCATTAGAGAGACTTGGACACCAACCGGTATAATGCCAGCATGGCATCAGAACTAACTGATGATCCACGACCACTCACAAATACTCATTCTTACAGGACACAACATAAAACTACAGATAAGCACCTTCACAGATGTTGAAAAATAGAAAGATTTTGGCTGTACGGGATAGAGAAGTAGTTCCTTCTTTAAATCAAGTCCATTCTGAACATTTTTAATGGTGGCATTTTTGTGCCACCATCTCCAGATGTACGTTGGCCACTTCAGCCTTTGACCTTTACTAGTGACTGTGATCTGGGAGAACTGGTATGAAGTTGATGCGAACTTGGTGGTTTGCAGAAATTGCTGCTGGAAAAGTGACTGGTTTGGACTGTGATGCCACAAACTGCAGGGGACTCAACCCATGGACCAAACCTAGTTTTAGAGCCCAAGAACCCCACCTGTCCTCAGAAACCTTGCCTCCCTGCTGTCACCAGTTTCTACTCTGAGTGGCATCACCTTAACTCTGAAAGGTATCTGGAGTAGAAAGTTTAACATATTTTACACTTTAAAATTGTCTTTCCTAACAGAGAGGGTACCACAGGGGATGTTGCTTTTGACACTGAGAACAATTGTGCAAAAACATACTAATCATTCATTTTATACAAACTATGTTCCAACAATGACTCACAATTTCCCAGCTAGACAGCCTTTTTAAGACTGTGTTAAATGGTTAATCCTACCTGGCCTAACATATGTAAAATTCATTCAACTTAATGTTACTCTGACCAGAATTTCCCCTTAAGGAGTACGACATCTTGGCACTGAAGCAGGCACAGAAACCGAAATGTGATGTTTCATTATGAGTCAGGGGAAAGCACTGCTTTGGACGCAAACAGCAGTAATGAGGCTACAGCTAGTAAAATATCTGTAGTTCTTTGGGACAAGACAAACAAGTGTAATGACAGCAAAATGCCTGGGAAAATAGTGCTAGCTCTTTACTGTGTAACCAGAAAAGACCCTGTTCCCATAATTAAACTGTTAGACTACAAATATGCATCCTAAGTGGGCCAGCCCACCACAGGATCCCTTTCAGAGGTTTTTCAAGATCAGCTTCACCCTTACTGTGTAAAGGGAGTAAAACTTCCATCAAGTAATTAAAGAATTTTCCCTTGGAAAGACACTTAGATTACAGCTACTGATTTCAAATTTTGTCTGCATACACATATCTAAATAAATAAGAGGGTTTCATAAAATAATTGGTAGGACCTACTAGTCTTACAAATAGTTACAAATATTATATTCATAATTTAATAAAATGTATGTGTTAAGGTGTCAGAAAGGTATTTATAAAAGCTATAAACTGTATGTTAAAACTCTGTGTAGGCAGAGTAAAGGTTGCAAATAGTTAAAGGTCTTTGCCATTCTACTTCTGAATTCCAGACCTCAAATCTTCAGACTCAGATTTCTAAAAGCTGGGCAATGTTAAAAGAACAAAACAAGCTACCCTCATAGAACAAAAAAATTCACTGAGTACTAAAATCAACTTCTGTTCTGAGTCACCTGTAAAAAGGATTAAATTATGGAATCATTGGATACGGTGAAGGTGGAACTGTTGTTCACCAAACCCTGCAACACTAGAACAAAAGGGCACTGAATGAAACTACCAGAAGATTGATTTAAAACAGATGAAAAGATAGTGCATCTTTACCTAGCAGATAGTGACCTTCTTGAACTTGCTGCCACAGGAGGTCATAATGTACCAGCAGGTTCAAAAAGAGATTAAACAAATTCATGAACACCTTGTCCATAAACCAATAATGAAAAGACAGGGCAGAGATGTACCCTCTGACATCACTAACGCAACTGTGGAGGCTGGCAAGGTATGAAGGGAACAGGCCACAAAAGGTGATCAAGCTTGTGTGCTCCCTTTTGATAGCAGCTTCTCTTGCCGTTCCTGGAAACAGAGTACTGTGCTAGGTGGACCGTGGTCTGACCCTGCAGGAAGCTTCCTGAGCTCTTGTGCTACAAGCCAAATGTAATTCAAAGAAAGAGGAAAAGTAAAGAGAAAAGAAAGAGAGAGAAAAGGAAAGGGAAGGGAAGTATATGTATAAATATACAAAAAGCTACATTTTAATTCATATAAAATCAATGTTTCTGAAGTGCCAGGTATATGATAAACCTCAGCAATAAAATCAACAAGGAAGACTTTGCTTGTGATTTACTCCACAAAATTATGTCCACAATAAATTATTACTTCATGCATTTTTACCAAACGCAAACTTTTATTTTCCAATAATTATCATAGAGGTAGTAAACAACCCTGTAAATCATGCCTTGTTCCTGAGCATGGAGAACTCTCAAACTAATAATCCCTTTCTTCTGTGTAGAGGTCTGGGTTTAAATGTCATCAGGAAACAGTCATTACAGCCTCTGCCAAAAAATTAACTACAACCATTAGCAAAATAGGATAGAATAAAAGAAAGTTGACTGCAAGGAAATGGATATTTAAAATAACTGCAATAAGGGACCTTCTTATGTGCTGCTAAAGTTACAGACTGATATGACAATAAGATGAAAGACTCCAGAAAAGGAAGGAAAATTCACATTTGAACTAATGAAGACATTACCTGATTGCATGCTGTCTACTGTGTGATTATTTTCTATGTCACAGAATTGTTTTTATTTCATTGAATGGAATCAGTAAGAGTGATATGGGATCTGGAAGGAGTGACCCAAGGACCAACAGCAGTGACCCAATGATCCATAACAATTTTTCATCCTTCCTGCTACAGAAAGAGGAGACTGATCTACCAACATCTCTAGCAGCTTTGAGATTATTCCTGAAGACATTCAGAAAATAATTTGGTTCACACTGTAATGCCTGTTTGTACTATCATTCCCGTCCTCACTTAATTCTCCTCTTTCTGCTGTATCTCCTCGCCCTTGTTTCAACCACAGGATAGCCTAATTAGTCAAGAAGACAGATTTGTTCTATTACAATGCTGACAGGTCCCTGCAAGCAGTAAGGCAACTTCATAAAGCACTATACAGCCCAACAATGGCATGTGTTTGCAGTGACTTGAGTCTCTGACAATAAGCTATGCCTTTTTATTTTTTTTCAGTGATGACACAAGTGAAAAGCATCAGATACAGAGAATACATTGTTCATCCTTGTTGTTCCTTTCTGTGTTTTGCCCATAAATACTAAAATCAGAAATCTACAACAGCAGTAATAATTCCTGATCATCACAGCAAGCATTTTCTCTAAAAGGGACAGTAGACACCATTCTTTAATGCTACCTTAATAATTTTCCTTAATTTCTTTTTTCTTTTTTTAATCTAAGGCCAGTGAGAAAGGGACTAGAGCACATTGTTAAAAACAAAGTCTTGTCTTCCCATGCCGCCATAAAAGTAATACCAGACATATTTAACTCTGGCTAAGACCACACTGCATCCTCTTCAGAACAATACCACACAATTCTAAAGTAAACTGCAATTAAATTAACACATTTTAAAAGTGGAAAATCAAAAGAGATCCAAATGATTGTACAGTATATGTAAACAAACTGAACTTCAAAGCAATATAAAGTAATTTCGCTTGGACTATTAAGGAGGTAATTTTACAACACTCAAGCACTTGTGCCTCAAATTTAAAAGGACTCTAATAAGAACATACATTGAAAACTTTTTGAAAGTTTCCCTAAAGATGAAGAACAATACACAACTGGAAAAGAAGCACAAATTGCATAAAAACCTAACCTGGCTAGAAAGGATCTGAAAATCCATGTTAAAATATGTATGCTTGCACATACACAGAAAACATGAGCAATGACAGCAATTAGTTTAAATTAGAATTATAATAAGTAAGGGCAGAAGATGAATACACTACATTCCAGGAGAACCAAGGGGTTTTCTGCATGTTAGGCATGAAAAAAGTCTAACAGTGAATTTGATCAACTATTATAAGAGAATGTAAAACTCTTAATTATAATAAAGGAAAAACAGAACCATCAAATAAAAATGTCTGTTTTCTACTAAGGGAAAAGCTAAATGATATATTTACATTATGCTAAAGAATAATTGTGATACAGTTTTCTGTTCAAAAATATTAGCTCACAAGTATATAAATCCACATATACTAATCATAGAACCATAGAATCATATGGGGTTGGAAGGGACCTCTGGAGATCATCTAGTCTAACCCTCCCGCCAGAGCGGGTCTACCTATAGCAGGTTGCACAGGAACTTGTCCAGGAGGGTTTTGAATGTTTCCAAAGAAGGAGACTCCACCACCTCTCTGGGCAGCTTGTTCCAGTGCTCTACCACTCTCACAGTAAAGAAGTTCCTCCTCACATTTAGGT
>KZ506051.1:19734-116397 GCA_002844005.1 Limosa lapponica baueri
AGGTCTCCTGCTTCCCTTGCTCAGTTTCTTGCTCTTGGGAATGCACTGATCCTGAGCTTGGAGAAAGCAATGTTTGAATATTACCCAGCTCTCTTGAGCCCCCTTACCTTCCAGAGCTCTAGCTCATGGGATTTCACCTAGCAGTTTCTTGAAAAGGACAAAGTTAGCCCTCTTGAAATCCAAAGTTTCAGTCCTACTTATTGTTTTGTGCGTGCTACCCACATTGTTGAGACATTTTTAAACAGCAGGGCCAATAAATTATGCTCAAGCATCTTTTAAGAGTTCCGGACTATATATGATGATTATCAGTACCTCCTAAACTCCGAGACAGTTCCAGAGAATTGCAGGCAAATTTGATTGGTAAAAGGTAAAAATAGGAAGTGAAAAAAGCAAATAAATGTTCAACTTTTACACTGAAGGGACTGTGTTGGAGGACTCAGAGAATTTATTCAATGGCTTTCTAAATGTTTTGCAAAAAAGAGTAGAATAGTGATGTGGCAATGTTTAATGGATTTTTAATATTATTCAGGGTATTCAAAAGTAACAACACATGGGAGAAGTTGCAGAAGTGCCTCACACTACTGTGACTGGGCCATAAAATAGCAGACGAAATCCAACATAATAAGTACAAAATAAGAGGCATGGGAAAAACAACTTTAACTGAACACTTACAAAAGCAGCTTTCACCTTAGTTACTACAACCTCAGAAAAAGATAAAGGAGTCGCTGTGAGCAGCTCTTTGAAAAAACAAATGCTAGCAGTGGTTGAAAAGGCAAATAAAAGGGCAGCAATTTTTAGGAAAAGAATAGAGAATCAAGCTTCATGATGACATTGTATGAATCTATGCTGTGCATATTTCTTGATTAGCTCATGCAATTTTTTTTGTGCCCATCTTAAAATAAAATCCAAAGAACAAACCCCCATCTTGATAACATTCCCCCTAAACCTTCTCTTCTCCAGGCTGAACAGCCCCAGCTCTCTCATCCTTTCTTCAAATGAAAGATGTTCCAGTCCCTCAGTCATCTTTGTGGCTCTTCTCTGGACTCACTCCAGTAAATCCATATTTCTCGTGTACTGGGGAGCCCAGGACTGGAACCAGCACTCCAGATTCGGTGTCACCAGCAGTGGGAAAGGATCACCTCTCGACCTGCTGGCATGGCTCTTCCTAACATAGCCCAAGGCATGATCGCATGACCAGGTCCAGCAAAGTACCACCCAAACCCCTGAGGAAGTCTAAGCCTGACAGACCTATGCCTCTGACATACTGACCCACAGTAACATTGCAACCATCAGAGTAGCCTTGACAACACATCAAGAAGCCCTGGAAAACTTCTGTTTTCATGGTTATCAGGGAACACACCAAGAGCAGTGCTTGAAAGCGAAGAAGAGAAAAAGAGGGTCATGGTGAAAAGCAAAAATGTAGAGCTGCTACGCAGAGTAATTGCACCTCTGTGTGCTGAGGAACACCTCTGATGTTCCAGAGAGCAAGAAGTACCCTTAGTACGGTACTCAGTAACCGAGCAACTTCCCAGGGAAGGAGGGCATACCTCTCCCTGACCTTGTCTACTATCAAGCAGGAGTATGCAGATGATAACACTGAGAAGAGTAGTCACTACCCCTGGAGAGCAGAAGGCCTTCTTTCCTTGAGACACACAAGGGTCAGCAAAGGACAACACCCCTGGTGAGCTGATATTTGCTGTGGCAGGTGCCAGAATGAGCGAAAAATAACCAGAAGTGTGATAAAGAGTCATGGCTGGAGTATATCTGGTAGAAAAAATGAAAATAGTGAAGAGCTTGAACAAAGAAAACTTGGATTTCCTCTGCACAGATCAATAGTGCACAGATCAATAGTGTCGTTTAACAGCTTAAGACAGAATCTGCTGCAAAGGAAAGACGTGGTAAATTGAAAGGACTGAGCAATATGACTCCACTTACAGAAACCTGATATCCTGAATGGATGGTTTTTTTCAAATTATGTTTTTTCCTAAGCGTCTATTTTTTGGGCAAACCAGAGAAGGAACACAAGAAATTGCCAAGGAAAGGACACTCTCAATGACTGCCATGAAATACCGTGACTGTGTACAGAGTGGTAATAGCATAATGTTAATAGAAAGGAAGGAAACAGATTTCTTCTTAAGGAGAGCTGCCAAAATATGACATAACACCTCCTTGGAAAATTTTATTAATCATAGAAACAACATGCTTAGACGTGTATGACGTCAGAAAGGTAGACAAAACCGTGTTAAGATAGTCTAAACTTTGAGGGGGAAAAAACAAGGAAAAAAAACATAGCATTTAATTGTCACGAGGCTGAGACAGGTTTTGTAGCAATTATAAAAAATCTGTGTTATCCCGCTGTGACATGCCTTTCCCAAAGGTATTCAGATCATCTGCTAATATATTCCCAATGACTTTAATACAGGGTGAAATTACCACTTTGGTTGTTGCACAGCACTTTTGGGACCTCAGCCTTCATACTGATCAGATCTTTCTATTTGCAACCCTGGCTGTTATGCCCATGAGTCTGCACATGCCAAACCAAGCAGTGTTGCTTTGGGGAGTTCTCATGGGAAAGGATTGCCACTGGCATGGGTCTGACCTATTTTTTTCCCCTCTTCCCTCTCTTCAGTTGTGTTTTTTGGCTTACATTAGGGGACCCAATAATGAGCATGCAGAGAGCTTAACAGATGAGTAGCGTGCAGCACCCGCCCCTCACAAAAGCATGTTCCAGTCAGCAGTAACAGCATCACGTGCACCAACAACCATCTGGGAGTCTGAGCAGGTCCTGAAGAACACCATATAGTCACTATGGGAAAAGTACTACAGGGAGAACCATCCCCTGCACTAGAGAGAGACATACAAGGAAGGATGCTCATCAGGTCTCCCTGATACTTCTCCCAGCTGGCCAGTGGGGAGAGTTTGTCCTTTCCCTTTTCTGTCTCTCTCTCTCTCTCTCCTGTTTTGTTTGTGTTTCTTCACCACTAGAGTCAAGGCATGCCATCAGCTACAAATCCTGACAATAAATCTTTGTGCATGGGAACTTGCCCCAACATTCCTTTCGCAACATTGTCCTACACCTCAACTTTTGAAAACCACAAAGTGATTTCTAGCCTCAGAAAGTGGTCAGGTTTTGGTAGCCACTAGGGCTACAACCTTTACATGAACCCTGGGGAGCAACAGTGCTAGCAACCTGGATGCTGCCTCCGTAAGAAGAAAGCACTGCTTTTGTGGAAGCGGCAGCCCAAGTTTCCTTTCCCCTTTCACTCCAGACAAACCTTTTGGCAGGGAAAAAGGCAGAGGTGTGAGATGGAAAGGCTGAACATTAATGGACATGCGTACCAAACCAAGTAGTAGCAGTAATCATCATCATCTCTTTTGCAGTTTTGACATCTAAAAATTGCATGTATTTTTACTCATAACACTCCCCCAAGCAAAACAGAGAGACGGAGAGGGTACTCACACATTTATTTCCCACTGCCCCGTTTTTAAAACAGCCTTTTTCAGGAAAGCTACTAGATTCAAGGATACAGATCAAAGCTGTTCATTGTCTAATAGGGATTTAATTTCAATTGCAACTCAAGAAAAAGATGTAGGTAAATTAATTTCATGGTAATTCATAGAAATTCAACCTGTTTTGATAACACAGATAGGCCTCCACTTGAGAAGGTCTGTCAGAGGTTTGGCCTTTTTTACCTAAAGACTAAAAGAAGAAAGAAGACTAAATGGGAGAGAAACTACACAGAAATTATATTAAGGCTTGAATTTAACCTGACAGCCTAGCAGATTCACCATTAGCACAGTCATCCCAAACTTCTCTGCCTGTATACTGTTCAAGGTCAAATGCTTTTCTCAGCTCAGGTTTTCACAATGAGCTGCTTTTCCTCCTAAATCCAAACCTTGTTGTCATAATGCAGCTGGGATTTGTTCTCCAGAGATTTTTGTGGATTTCTTTTGGAACGGTGAATATAGCAATGTGGAAATCAATCAAAAATGGTAATGCAGATGATATCTTTGTTGCTGAGAAATTCTCAGATGAATTTCACACACACACACTTTGTCATGAAAATGAAAAATATAATCCTGGTCATTTGAGTACATAAGTAAATAATTATAAACTGATACTACTTTAATGTAACATCTGTACTTAAATTAATATTATGTAAAATTTAAAGCAATTTTGCAGCGGTGGAGCATATCCTTAGGCTGAGTGATTTTAATAATCTTAATAATCCTGATTTTAAATACAGAGTTCTTCAAAATATTGTAATTATTTTTTATAAAGTGTTTATTCATTTAATGAATAATGTAGGCCCAGATACTCATGGACTAGTGATCATGTGCAATTCTTAATTGTAGCTATCTTTTAATTACAAAGAGATTCATTATGTAGGTATAGGATTAGTTAAATGTGGTAGACTAAATTAATCCCAGCAGGACAATTACAGAGAAAAAGTTAATCTAGTCTGTTTTAACAAGCATGGATTTTCATGTATCACTGTGTTGCAAATATTAAAATTAGTCAACAACTAATTTACACGTTATTTTGCAGAAGGTTCCAGCCATTGCTTGCTGAATAGATTGTGTTATTTTGTTTCACACCTTCCTTTTCACACCTTTGACACCACAAAGCTTTTTTCTCCTCAAAAGTTTTCGTGGAACAATTTGTATGGAAGTTTGGGTCCCCAAAGGAAATAACCGCATACTCAACATCCCGGAAAACTTGTCAGAAGTTTCCAGGAATAAGAATAGCACCTTTTTACAGTGAAATGTGTCTAGGCAGTGTATACCACACACATCAAAGGGAATTTACCTGAACTAAAGAATTAAATGTTTGGCATGTTTCTCTACTTATCAGGATCATAGAGGAATCTAGGTTGGAAGGGACCTCTAGAGGTCATACAGTCCAACCTCCTGGCTGGTTTGAGAGACAGATAAAGTTCAGATTGCTTCAAAGAATGGGCACAAATCTTGAATTAATCTATTGTTGTCTACTAAAACTGTATCTGCTTTCATACAGTGATGAGTTAACTAAAGAAAAGCTTCAAGCAGAGAAATATAACATAAAAACATGAACTGTTCTTTAATAATTTCTTTTTATAGTAGGAAATACCATTTGTATTATCAATAATAATGTTTAATTTTGCAAGTGAACAGAACAAGGTAATTCCCTCAAAACGAGAGGAATAATTTTCCTCTCTTTTTTGACATATCCGATCCCAAACCACTATTGGGTCCAGACCTCCAAATCCAGTCAAGGTCCTGATCTTAGTAGATATGACTGGAAGAAAATAACCGCCACAACTAGAAGAGTCACAAGGTGTTAAAAAATAAATGGTCACATTCTGCTTAAATTATACCATAGTCTCACTCAATGGAACTGCACAACTTTGCCCATGAAAAAATGGCTGGAAAATAAAGGCAAGAATTTCCAGATATTGTTGGGAGTGCAATGATGAAAGAGACACTCCAACAGAAGCGTGAAACACAAACACGCTCTTCGCAGTTATTACAACAATATAGTAGTGATCTTTTTTTTCTATCTGATTGTTCACCTGAACAGAAATAGATGGAAACACACAGACATTCACATTAACAGATATAGCTAAATCCTACCTCCTAAGAAATGTTTGTGGATCATACTATAAAAATCAATGGAAACCATGCATGGCTTGTAGAAGAAGAATACGGTCATAAGATGATATTCTCAGTATATTTCCAAGGAGACTCACCAACTACAAATGAGTGCTCAACGCCAAATCCAAAGTCACTACTGACCTGATTTAGTGCTAACAAAATAAATAAAAAAATATGCCGTGTATTTCAGAAGCAGCTGGACTTCACACCACTCCTTGACAGCTGAAGTGAAAAAAATCTCTTCTTGCAGTCAATTCAAATGCCCGAGCATTTAAATAACCCAGAGAAATAAACTAAAGTTTAAACTAAACATAGGTCTTGGATCCCCCATTTCTTTCCCAGGCAGCCTATCCAGAGGACTAACACATCACCACCGCCAACAAATCTACGCCAGCGTATATTCTTACACAAACTCAGCTGCCTCATTCCTTCTCCCTGAATGGATCCAGCTGCCTGATTAGTGGTACAGAGGAATCCTACAACACCAAGCATGAAGAAAGCTTCGTTCGTGTCAGGGGCAAATTTTTCCTCTATTTTGCTTTGCCCTCTCCCAGATGAAAAAAAAAAAAAGAAAAAAGGGGGAACTGCTTGGGAGCAATGGGATATATTTTTGCTTCTACCCATTAGCATGACAACTGTCTCCTACTATTGCAGCGGAAGGTTAAAAGTCAGCCATAGCAAAGTGACTGATTATCAGTGTGTCTAATCTAAACCAGTAAACCACAGGTATTAATTCCACTTAAATGACTGGATAAACCAAGACTGACAAGCTACAGCTGCAACATACAATGTAAGATTCAAAGACTGAAAAGACTATATACGGAGCGTGAACGCTGCCCTGACCAGTACAAGTGGTGCTTCACCTCACATTAGGCTGGCAATTTGTAGGTTAATAATTTAACACAGCACCAGGTCTTTCAACAGTCCAGGGAGAGGGGACTTAATAACTCTCTCTGTCATCAGGTAGGAGTAGCTTTTCTCCAGGTGAGAAAGGAGAAAAGGATGATGATGTGAATCCGAACAGAACCACAGGCCAGACTGGGTGTAAAGGAAATATACATGTCCAGATCAAATTTCTGTTCCATGAATAAAAATGTAGAGTTTGCGTAAGAACAGGTTTCCTGTGCGTAAGAACATGATGCCCAGCCACATGATTAGATGGATGCTGCAAACAACCGGACAGACTGACGCCCTGGAGTTGATCTAAGGATAACTAAACCTAAGTATGATCTTCCTTTATTTGTTGTATTCCACCTCAAAAACATTTGCAACTGTGTAGCTTTCTGTTTTCCTGTTCTGTAAACAAATTGCTTATTTTACAATTATTTTAACCTGGATTGTGTTACGACTGATTGGTAGGTAACTGACAAATACTATCCCTGTCAAAGTGGTAATCCTTAAAAATGAGATACTGAATCACACTCTCATAGCGCTCAGTACAGCTCCAGATAACGTAAAAATAAGTGTCGAGCGAGATAAAATGCTTAGAAACTGGGTCAGTGGGAGTTTGTACGGAAGAAATGTCTTCTGATGATAAGCACAGACCAACGCCTTCAGAAACACGTGAGCAACGGCTGTACCTCGAAGAGTCTCCCAGCAAGTTTGGAGCATCTATGAAGATAATTCAGTTTATTTAATCTATTCCCTTGCATCAGGAATTATAATTCGTGTATGGTTTTTTTTTTTTCCATCCATGCTAAGGATGCGAATGAAAGCAAGATAGCTGCACCAAAATGCCAAGCGGGTGACACAGAACAACTAATTCTAATACACTGGATGTTCAAATCTGGTGACAGTTACGTATCTCCAAATTTTACAGGTGCTACTATTTTAAGGTGCAACACAATTATGTCAGGAACATGATATAGCAATTAGTAAGCTCCAAGGAGTAACAGACAGGTTAGGTAAATAACATTATCCTTGGTGCTTGAAATAAGCCAGTGTGTGCCAGTACACCCTAACAGTATCTGAAAGAGATATGTCAGTACTTACCAAGAAGGGGAAATGTAAAGAAAATCACGTAACACAAGACTTCAGTGTTCCCATACTCATACTTCTAAAAATTCATAAAAGTACTTTTGAACTCCCATTACAACATCTAATTATACACATCTTACAGACACTGTACTTATTTCACCAATATAACAGGAGAAATCTGAAACAGAACTCCACAGCTCCGAGATGCAATTTTCTACACTTTGAGGTACTAATGGACAAATCTCAGCATTATTGCTTCATCCAGTCCACCTCTGCAAGTAGCTTTTTCCTACAGGAATAGTTTCATGAAAGCTATAGCTACAAATGGAAAGAAGCATGAATTAAAGATGACAGGATTAAAACTTAAAAACAGGCCACTATTAAAAGCGGGACTTTCAGTGGCACCTTTTACAATCAATGCTTCTCTGAAAAACAGCTCTTATGAGAGACAGCTAACTACATTTGCAAGGCTGGCAATATTTGTCACCACTGTACTGAAGTTGAGTAAAAAGATAATTAACGTATACCCTCATCTATTTCTAGGTGAAATTATCATTATTCCAATTATAATTTTCTTTTTACCACAGACATGATAATTTTTATTTCTGAGACATTTTTAGTGTATATAAAAGCCATGAAAATCTTTCTTTTTCAGATCAGGGCATTTTCATTTACCTCTTGATATAAGAGTATATGTTCTCTATTATACATCATACAAATTCTTAGACCAAGGAAAACCCTCCCAACCACTGGCACCAAAGCCTAACAGTAACATGTCCAGTGATATTACTACAGATATGTACAAGGATTTTCCCTCAGATTGCATCCTGGAGATTCATGGCCTAAAGGATTAAATTTGCCGATTCCTTTCACTGGAATACATCAGTTTTCCCTGGTTGTGATGCAAAATTACAGAAACTATGTACTTCTTTCTCAGTAATTTCTTTCCTCTTTTTAAGCCTTACCAACATAAGAGATTCTTTTTTTCTGTAAACATACACTGACTCCAGAGGGCATAGTTTCTGTATCTTTATCAAATATATATAAAAAAAAAAAAAAGAGTAAACTAACTTGACTTTCATCACAGCACACATCCCACAGAAAGGGAGAAAAAAAGGCACTGTTCTGTTGCTTCCACATTCTGACGGATATTTCCATACTACATAATGGGGAAAAGAAGGGTACAATTTAATGCAGATGGGATTGAATGGAACTAGGAAATTTTGAGAATGTAGGAATTCAAAGTCTTCTTCCATCCTCACGTATGAAAAGCCAAATCACTCATACCCTTCAAAACTTTAGTAAAGCTGGTTGTAAGGTTGACTTACTTCAAAACGATAGTCAGACATCTTCAGTACTATACTTGCCACTGTTCATGAAATAACAATGCTTTTTATCCCATTATTTTCTTTTACACAAACAGCAGAACAGAAAATGTTGTTGAGGAAGGAAAAAGTACAGGCTTAATTCTGTTCTCACCTGGTTATTCTAAGTTGGTAGCAGGGGAGTTATTTTTGATATATAATAGCATGAGACCAGACTCAAGTTTGACAAGTTAAGAACAGATTTGGACTAAGGCAGTCAAACCAAAATTTCTAAACTTCTTTATTTTTATATTTTATTGACTTTACATATTTTAGTACGCTCATTTAACTCATTGCAGTAGCTGGGCAATAGCTACCACTACTTATCCATAGTACTACTTAATTAAATAAAAATTATTATACCCCAGTATTTCGGAACATTCCACTTCAACACTTTTCAGTTACTTGTGTTGCAGAAAAGCTTAAAAATGAACAAGCACAGGGCAGGCAGAAGTCTGCACCCAAACTCAGCTCCACTGAGGTTCCTGGGCTCCAGATGTATTTGTTTCTCATTCATAACAAAAAGCTCCTCCTGCTGGATTGTGTGAGCTAGTCTCCCGCCCAGATGAGTAATTCCATATCAGAAACCCCGTACCATAGATTGGCAGAGCAGAAGTATATACAACTAGGGCATCAGTGTTAAGAAAAGACTAAGTAAAGCTAAGCTAAGCTTTGCTAAGCAAAGCAAAGCATAGGTGAGTATATATGCCACAGAGGCAAAGCCATGGGTCTCATTCATCTCAGTCAGTAATTATGACCAGTGCCCACTAAAGCTGTAGAAACAAACTTAAAAGAAATTTGTTTGACTTTTCAAGGTGAAATACTCTACCAAGGTGCCCTTGTTTGTCCAGAAACTCTGAAATGAGCGATTAAAACAAGCAATAGTCAAACTGACTTTCAAATTTTCCTTTTGATCTTAGTAAATAAGGAAATGAAATTCCAAATAAAAATTCAATTGTTTACAAAACTAAGTCAGTTTGATTACATCAATGATAACCTAAGAAAATAATTTAAAACTTTGTTGTTTTTTTTTAATGACATTCTTCCTTTAAAGGTTTCCCTCAGAGAAGCTAAAATCTGCTGCTTTAAGCACTTCTCTTAGACAAATAAGTAGGTCCACTGACCTTAGAAATAAAACACTTCACACCTCCTGATGTGTCATTAATTCCATCCTCTGGGGAGGTTATGGAAAAATAATAATTAATGTACTGCCAGAAAATGGTCTCAGATTTAAGGCTGTTTCCTTAGCTACCAATTGATGTGTTAGTTATTTTCCTTTTATTAAATGTGTAAATCAATGGTCACTATTTTTTAATGGGGATAGTAAATAGCTTTTTGATTTAAACTGCCCACATCTCTGCTCAATAATAATATTATCTTGAAATGTTAGCCTGTATGTCAAACAAAAGCTTCAAATACAGATCCTGCTTGTATTAAAAGGATTCTTTTAATTTTCCTCTATGAATTCTAGCTTTTTCACAAGAACTTTCAAACCACATAAGATGTGCACTTTAATCTGTGATTTTTCACTTGAAACTCCAACCCTTGAAATCTTGTGCAGAAATTTGCTTTCTTTTCTGAAGAATTAATGTAAGGGAGTAATGTTGAAAAGGTAGCTAAAATTCCCTAGCATCAGTAACACAGCATTGTCTCCCTTACATCTTTCTTATTGCTTTTCTCATTTTGTTTTCCTTCATTTTTAGATTTGCAAAGCAAGGATAAAGACGCTGCTCTCAGAATGCCAGGTTATTTGGCACAATTAAGAGTACTTCCAGAGAAATGTCACATCACGGTAAGATTAGTTACTAGTAGCACATAACATGGTTTCTTTTCTGTTCTCATTTAAATTGTTTCACAGTAATTTACTTCTTCAAAGGCTTATTTAAGACAGGTGTTACTGTGTCCTAGTGGTCAAAAATTTTGCCTTGAATTTTCTGTATTTACTGTTTAACAAAATCCAAATGTCTTTTTCTCTTTCTTGTCTTCCTCTAGGACCCCATTTACCAGTTGTTCCCAGACAAAAATGAGAACAGCGACAA
Organism: Limosa lapponica baueri; assembly: GCA_002844005.1. Lineage (NCBI taxonomy): Eukaryota > Metazoa > Chordata > Aves > Charadriiformes > Scolopacidae > Limosa > Limosa lapponica. The sequence goes on from KZ506051.1 coordinate 30,749, forward strand.
GAAGACACTGCTACAGAATGTCTAGCCTATTTTGTCTTCTCTCTGACACACTTCTCTCTTCAAAAAAGCTAGCAAGCCTACATAATACAGAAGCACTGTTAAAACCTGTGGTTCTACAGAAAAAAGACCCCCTCCATACAAAGTGTAAGACTACATGCCTGGAGAGAAAACAGCCTTGAAGAGTGAACAGAGAAGGAACCAGGAGGAGGGGAGCAAAGGGTCTTGAGGGTCACCACCCCACCTTCTTCAATGTGATCATCTTAATTCCCCAGGGGAAATCAGAGCAGCAGCTTTCCAAATGCTGCCAATTCAGTGGTGTATTTACATTTTGTAATCAGCGGTATAAAACTCACCTCCCTGAGCCCTCAGTCCTCTTTCATAGCATGTCCCCATGCTAACATATGAAAGGGAAGCTAGTGGACAATCCCCCAGAAATGGCTTTTTCAGGGAAATCCTCTTGTGAGGGCAGTATGAATATTACAGTGTCTCTGTATTGTTGAAAGAAGACACAGTGCTCCCCAAAGTGAAAAGGATCCTCTGGATGATCTGGTTCTTTTCTTTATTTACACTAACTCAGTGAATGCTTGCATTGTTGAAGCTAAAGCAGCTGCCTGCTACCACCGATGTGCAAGAAGAATCAATTTGTGCAAGACTGGTGAAATGCTTTCTCAACTTAAATATCAAGGTTTTGCAGTAGCCCTATACTAAAATATGTTTCCACTTACTCTTCCAGTACAAATGCTCTTCTGTAACAACAACTGTAACTCATGATGCACATGTTAATGAAATGTTACTGTCATTTTCATCAAAACAGAGTGCTAATATGATGCAAAATTCTATTGATGTTTCATTTTTAGATTGCTAACTTTCATAGATATCTTCTGAGAATAAGGAACTAAGATGGAGCATCCAGAGTTACTCATTCTGCCAGCAAGCTCCCCAGTCATCTCTGCCAAGAACAAATTTGTTCTGATGCAAACACTCCTCTTACTTCCACTCCTGAGACAATGTGTTACCTACAGTTTACAGTAGTCAAGAAAAAATGTGTGTTGATTTACTTCTGAAGTAAATACAAATCACTAACCACTGTGGAGTCTGGTTAAACATGCTTCATGCCACCATCTTCTCTTTTTTGACTCAATGCTTTATGTTTTGTACTGTCTTATGAACAGTGGGAAAAGGATGAACAATGCAATAGCATAGTATGGTTGCTCATTCACAGGGTAGGGAACTAAATAGGGCCTTTCATCCAGCCAACAAATAATTTTCCTTGTGTGGCAGCACTGTTGCACTAGTATGTTTAGGAAGCCCACCCTTTGAAAAAACACCTCTGAAGAGGAGGAAACTTAATCTAGAAGGGAAAATGGTCCCAGTTGTTGGAGGGTTTTGGTGGGTGTTTTTTCTTAACAAAAGACCAGGCTCCTTTTGCACATCCTGATTACTTCCCAAATTGTCCTTTCCCAAGCACATTCTTGCAGTGTCCTTGCAAGGGACAGCAGGCTCTTCAGGCTCAGCACCGTTCAGACAAATCTTTCTGCCGCCAAACCAAAGATAATCTTTATCTCTTACTGCTTGTACTGCTTCCCAAGAAGTCAAAAAAAAAACCCAAAACCAAAAAACAACAAAACAAACCCAACCCAAGAAAAACCCAGAAAACAAATAAAAAAAAAAAAGACTAAACAAACAAAATTGTCAGATTGGCTTTGCTTCAGACAGAAAAAGACTAGTTTCCCCCTGATTTCTGGTTTATTCACATGCAGATTATACTCTGCTTTGTCCTAGCTCTTCTATTTGCCGTCATCAAGACCAGAAATTTATTCGTCTTAGGGGAAAGCTAGGATTGTCTGATGCTAGAGTCTGTAGCTGTTTTACTGACACAAAAATTAAAAATACTTACATTCTCTCCTCTTTCTAAATTTCATTTTTACTTATTTACTTTAAAAAAAAAACCCACACCGTTTTTTCCACTTGTCTTTCATAGAATCATAGAATGGTAAGAGTTGGAAAGGACCTTAAAGACCATCTAGTTCCAATCCCCCTGCCATGGACAGGGACACCTCCCACTAGATCATGTTGCTCAAAGCCCCATCCAGCCCAGCCTTGAACAATTCCAGGGATGGGGTTTCTAACCAACACTGTGAATCTTCCAAAACATGAGGTTTCTTTCCCCTTCCCATGCTCTCTTCTGCTGAAGGAAAGCAGTATTTCCTGTTTCTAAATGTGACAATTTACAGTTTACAATGCCAACTCTGAAGACAGAGCCCAAGCAGCATGTCTGGAAAAACAGCTACTGGGCAAGCACAATGTACACCAGTGTGAAAACCACCATGCTGGGTGGAAGAGATGTGTGCCTAGAGCCTTCACACCCTACATAGGAAGATAAACCCATTGCTCCTGGTAGAGCATACTACAGCTCACTTCTTCCCCATATTTCTGGATTTCCTTTCAAAGGAAATGGCAACGTGGAAAGAACGATACGCACCCGTCTCGTCCAAACATGCTCTTCAACCAGGATTCAACCATGAGTATCAGGTCTACAAGGCATACCACAGAGTAAATCTGATACAGTCTCTCAGGCCTAAACGATATAAAGGCTGGCTTGCTTTCTCTGTCTCTCCCTCTTTCTCTGAGGCCTTCCTCTTGCTCAAGAACAGCAACAACAAAGACCATTTAGGAAACTGTTAGGCAACATCTAAATGGTCAGTCATTTGCCAGAAATGGGAGAGTAACCTCAAAAGAGCTTTGAGCAATCTGAACTAGATAATACTGCTAACCTGCCGCTAGACTCAACCGGCTGTCAAAAAGTAACTCTGACTTCCCAAAGACGAGACTGAAGAGTTTACGAAATGATTCAAACACAGGAGGGCCCAAGAGGCCACCCAAGAGGGGAAGGGTTTGAGGAAACATACAGGGAGAGGGATGATAGCTCCTCTCTGAGGCAGACGATCAAACACGTAACACACCTGCAGCCAGCCGTACCGCATCAGCTAGCCAAGAACAACTTCAAACCATCAGCCTACAGAGGTGTACAAAACAGGGAACAAACCTTCTCAACCACCACCAAACAGCCAGACATACCAGCTTCAGAAACAGAAAGTTCAACCCATTCAAGACTCAGAAAAACTAATTTTGGAGAAAAAGTGGCTACCAAAATTTCAAAAAACTCTCGTGGTTATACTATGTAGACACCTAAAATGTACTGAATATTTAAGTAATGGAGATTTTTCACCTAATAATTAGAGTTATAAAAAACAGGGAGTATTATGCGGCACATTATTTTTAAGTATCCTGCAGTCCATACAGAAAATGTCACATCAACTTGCCTAGGTTTAATCATATGAAACCTCCTACTGAAGTTCTCATCAGCAGTAAAAGCACCAGTTATAAACCCATCCTCCCCTCACATATGAAAGACAGCTGTCCATCGAGACTACCAATTTATTCCACCCAAATCTGGAAAAAAATTGGCTCCACATCCACTGAAAATATTAAAAACTCTTCTTTCATCACAATTCAAGCAATGATAACCATAAGATAGATACAGTACTGACATATGCTACACTTCTGATTCCCTTCCATTACTAATGCAAGTTGAGATCACACCATTTCTCAGTAGGACTGATGCCATGAAGCACTTATTTTTCAACATTGACAAAAAATAGGTAACAAAAATCTGTACCACATAGATCAGTTTTCTTCTAAGTAAAAGAAGAGCAAAGCTCAGTTCTTTGCCTGATTCTCATTTACATAATCAGGCAAAAAAGGATTGTTTTCTGTTAAGTAAACCATATGATCTTGAGATTATTTGCTCAATAGAAGGGGAAACCAGGTTTTCTCTTATCCCTCATGCTAGCCTGCAAATGAATCAATAAACTAATAATTTATATATAAAATTTCATGAGGATATTCTCTTTAGAAGCCATATTTTGCAAAATAATAATTGTTTTGAAATTAGAAACCTCTTTTACAGGCTTTCCTAGGAGAACGGGAAGATCTAGTGCTTTGCAGAAGGCTCCCAGACATCTTTACAGTACAGGCAACGTATTTATAGGGATGGTTTATCTCATGAAGCCATTACTCACTCACTGGCAATTGCAGAGACCAAATTCATTCCCAACTGTGAAACATCCCCTAGCAACTTCAGGAGGTATTTACATATGGGAAAATACCATTGAGATCATATTTAAAAATTTTAAACTCTGCTCAACCCATCTTTGGTTTTTGAAAGGACGTATTCCCAAGTTATCTTCTGCTCTTTATACAGGGATTACAAGCCATGCTGGTTACCCAGGAAGTTGAACAAGCTGAGAAATGGCAATATTTGTGCAGAAAAGCATACGCATAACATGTTTGCATATTGATAATATGAGAGTTTTGGGGAAAGATTAGAAATTATCAATCACTCAGGTAGAAATAAAATTATGTTACTGATTTATTCATAATGAGTTCTAAAATAGTTTTTTCATCAGTCCTGGTTGGTTTTTTCCTCCCTCAGTGTCCCCTAGATTTAAATCAATATATACTAGCGACAGAGTCAGTCTCACCCAGGAACATACCCAGTACTAACACAGTTCTCTCTGTTTATTTTGCTGTCTGGACTGCAGCTGCCCAGGGTGAATGAAGAGATGCCTGTCTCTCATAAATGTTTGCTGTTGGTGTAACTTCTTTCACTGGCCCTGTTTCCAAGACTAATGACTTCCATTTGTGGTAGAGCATCTTTCAGTATGGTATTCACTCAACAAAGCTACAGCAGTGTATCATCAGTCTAAACGCACTTGGTGTCTGGCCTCCAGTGCTCATGAAACACGAATTTAAATGCAAGGTAAAATATCTGCTTCAAAGTCAGTCATATTTTACACTGGTCTTCTGTTACAGAGGAATTCGGTCCTTAGTGGTTTTGGGTTTGGAGAGGTGGAGGCTACCGTCTTAGGAGAGATTTAGTCTCTCAGTTTTACGAAAGAGAGTACATAAATTCAGGCAAAGCAACGACCCATACGATTTCTGTAAACAATTCAAGTTTCTGAATGCACAAAATCCTTGCGGAACTGCCCAAGAACAACTCTGTTTTAAAGCTGGCATTCTAAAATCGGCTTCAAAAGATATCTGCAGTCCTGTTTTTCTCTAAAAGCTGATGTTTAAAATCAGTCAGAAGTTTCAGACAGAATAATTGTTTAACCTTCACACTTCTTGGCAGTTTTTACTTGCTTTTTCCATGCATTTTTTAAGATAAAATGAGGTTCTTGAAGAACATTATCGTACATAAAACATGTTACATTATAATAATGTGTATGTGCTGCTCACACAGCACACAACTCACACAAACATAACTGGTCTATAGAAGGGGGCAGCTACAGAAATAGTAAAAGAAACTAGAAATAGTAAAAGAAGAAACCAACCATACCTGGTCCTCATTCAATGCCAATGTCTGTTTCATGCGTTTTTTTCCCTAAAATAAATACGTATTTGTGTTGATTTGCTAGCTGTTGAATGGTTCATTTGGGATGATCTATAAGACCTATGCTTCACTTAGGAATTCTGATCAATTCTTTGTCGGCATGCAGCTTTTACTTAAAAACTGTAAACCAAAAAGGTCTCTCTGTCATGACAGGCTTCCAATAACATCCAATAGATAAAGGGCAATTGCAAAGCCTCAGCTTTTGACATTGTTTCAAGCAAGAGTGGTTATGATAAGAGGAACCAGGACTTTTTTTCTACCTCCTAAGAGAAGAATGCAGAATGGAACTTCCCACCAAGGCAGAGAAAGAAGCCTGGAAATTTTAAAGATACCTAGCATTATAGAGAGAATGTCTTTGACTCTTGACAATTCTTCAGATTGAGATATCTAGAAACTACCTAGACATTATATATCTAGATAGATAGATATTTTGAATTTGAAAATATGTAGTTGCACCTGACAGAGGCTGTAAGGAATTGGAACAAGAAGGAATTGGAACAACCCTCCCACAAGGGAGGATGTGATGCTAACCCATCATGCTTATAGTGGCAGAGGGGGCAGCAATTACAACTGGGAAATATGGGAAAAACAATATCCCACACTTTAAATGACACAGGACTCACAAGCACACAGTGGAAAATTTTGTGTAACACAGAATACAGCTACCTGGTGTTTCAGGTAGTTAGTTATTTTAGAACTACTGAAAGCTCTGATAGGTTTCTTTTCCTGATACTATTTTTAAATATTTTTTTAAAAAACACATGCCATAAACTTTTATTTTTTAAGAAGCACATAACAAAGGCCAGGTGTACTCCCCTAATGAGAATATGACTACGAAATGAAAATATGAATGTTCAACCTTAATTTTTCATCCGCTAAACTCCTGACAAATCCAGAACAAGTGCTCCCAAACAGCAGATGGCTCATAAACACTCTCAGGTTCCTTGAGCTGCTGCTGCTGTTGCCAGATGAAGCATTCAAGCAGGAATGCTTTACAAACCGTGATCTAGAGCTTTAGAAACATCATTCTATAAACTATAAATATACATTCAAATTGGCATCTGGAACATCAGCTGCATCATACACCATCCCTTCTGTAGCAACTCAGACAGTGTTACCTGAAGCAGCCCAAACAGCAAGACTTCCTGCTAAGCATTAGTTCTTTCACATAGGTAAATCAACCAACCAAACATAACTACAAGACATGCAAAATATTATTCTAGTCTCCATTACATTGATTTCACACTAGCATAACTATTAGGAAGTTTCCAGATTGAATTCTGATGTGCTATTTTGCTGATAGTTACTGGATTGGATTTAGATTTGTTCAGTGATGAAAATGAGAATTCAGAAGTACTCGAACATTTAGAAACACTAAAGCAGGGGATGGTGGGTGGAGGAAGATCTGAATACATGCCTGCTTCATTCCATTTATCCTGCAGTGCTGGTGTATCTCTTTGAAGTGCAGGTATGGGGGAAGAAACTGCATTACCCAAATACCATTTACATAATCAGTTTTTCCACATTTAAAGAAGATATTTCTCTCTTTTGTTACTTTAATTTGTTCCTTGCAATCATACACCTGTGACAATGAACATAAAATATATGTTAATCTCCTCCATCCTTTCCACTTCAAAAAAAGAGGTCACCTCTAGCAAAGCAAGTATTATCTTTATGGCACTGACAGGAAACCAGTACACGGACTAGCAATTCATTTTTTTGTCTGAATCCTTTCCCTATCCTTGAGATGAAGGCAATCTCTAGCTACTATTTACAGTTCTGAAGCTCCAATCAAGTGCAGATAGCTAGATATATATAAATCACATATCTATGTCCAGGTTCTGGGGACCGCATAACACAAAATAATATGCACATTCATTTAAACTTTTTTTTTGCAGTTGAAAACAGAAAGTGTATCTACATGAAGATTATATTCACAAAGTATGCCTGAAGTTAAGGCTTTGATGCATCTGACAGGAGCTGTGGGTCCAGATTGTGCTGCAAATCTGTATGCATTATTCCATGCATGTGTTTGTCATCATCACTGTCCAGTTTCAAATGAAGGCAGATAAAGAAAAAAGTTCAGTGATTTCATACTGTGTAATGTTTGGATGTTATCCTTACACTTACCAAAACTATACTGGAAGTATTAATTTGTGTCATATTTTCAGGTGTCAATGTCATAGCCTGGATCCTGTGGGGGAGACCTTCAATTCAACCAAAACTAAGTAGAATTGCCTTCTGTGGGTTGCTACACACATTTGCGTCACCCTTCAGAGCATTTCACCAACCCTCCATAGTCCAGTGCCCTCTCCACCAGCAGCGAGAACTGATCGGTGCTGGTAACACTTAAAAGAGAGGCAGAGAAAACAGCTCCAGAAACGTGTGTGCTCTTCTCCCACTGTAATATCTTTAGACTGAGTGCCTGTTGATGTAAATCCTACTTAAGATTTCCTCTGCTAGGAAATACAAACACCAGGCTCCCCATCACCCCTCTCTGCCATGCCCCGCGGCCGTTCCCCACCATGTCCCCAGCTCATCATGCAGCCCCCAGCACTCACTCCTGCCATCCAACACTGAGGAAAACAGTAGCATGCAAGGCTCCTCCATGCTAGCCAGGGATGGTGCAGCACACCTCCTGCCTGCTGCACAGGGGGGCATGGAAGAGGAGAACGGGTCTGTCTGCAGTGATTGCAGCTTGACCCCATACGTACACATCCTGACTCAGCATAAAGGCACCCCATTTCTTGCTTCAGGTAACAATTCAAGTGTCACTGAAGATAAAATATGATCTTCCTTTTCTCATTGTACTGATAGCACAGAAGCCTGTTATCACCATCCTTTGACCTAAAACATGTTGCCTTCTCCATACCCACTTTCTCTCACATCCATATGGATTGAGCATTGGAACAGGCTGCTCAGGGAAGGGGTTGAGTCACCGTCCCTGGAGGTATTTAAAAGACGTGTAGACGTGGCACTTAGGGACATGGTTTAATGGTGGACTTGGCAGTGTTAGGCTAATGATTGGACTCAATGATCTTAAGGGTCTTTTCCAACCTAAAGGATACTATGATTATAGCTGTCCTCCAAATAACCAGCTGCACAGGCACGTATCAGACCAGCCACTCTGTTCCCCAATTTGTCATTTTACATGCCTTGCTACTGGCAAAACTATGCAGCTGGTGAGCAACCACACCTTTGATAACCTCAGCCAAATGGGAACACTCTGATTTCTTTCTTAACTGTTTTCCTATGCCCTTTAATTTTTTCAGCCAACACCGCAAACACATCTGTGATGCAGCCACAAAGGCCTGTCCAGCTGGAAGAGCTGCCAGAGCCAGCTCCTGATCAACAGGCTGGCAGGCAAAAACGGTGGTGGTGGCAGCAGCAGCCCCAGCCACAAGACATCACTGCCAGTTTGCCAGCCCTTCCCAAGCTCAGGCAGCACCGGGGAATCCTTCCCCAGCCTGCCCTGAACAGGCTTTGCATGCTCTTTGCCACTTCTGCTTTTATCTAAGGCTTGCCAGCTTGCACACTCTCCCACACCAGTGCTAGGCAGGAATACTCTCTCTTAAGCATTACCTTGATCCATCTCAAAGCAGTCCTTGGAGGTTTTATGCCACTAATCAACTGCAATAAAGTAGGACGCTGCCGAAACGCCACTGTGACAAGAGATCGATTCTGCTTTGCCAGGGCTCCCTGAAAAATCTAAGCGGTAAATGCTCGTGACAGCCACTACTCCACAAATAGGATCCGATGAGGAATTTCCAGTACTTCCACCAAAATTATAGCAGTTGTTACATGTACTTGAATTTATTTTCCTACAGGGAAAACCTTCACTTTTGACTATCAATATAGACAAAACAGTAGTTTTCAGCCATAAAAGCTGTTTCTTTTACAGTAACATAAAAAAGATACCAGATGAAGTAATTCACTATTCCATGTTACCTCAAAAAAGTACGCTCTTCCAGGGGAGAAGGAACATATTTTATTAAGCTTCATATTCTGCAAGTGATAAATTGATTCTTTCTCACATCAAAGCAGCTCAAGTGGGAAGCCAAGAAACTAAGTAGAGAATTCAACAGTTCTTGACTTCTGAGACCCAGGCTTTTCTGTGTCCCTTACTGTTTTTAAAGGACTGAAATAAAAATAAAGAATTTTTCTTAAAATAATTGCCATATGGTATGCAGTTTGGCTAAATACATTATCTCTTAGAGATCCAGTGTAATCAGAGCCAAATAAACATTACTCCTGATATATTTAATAACCTGTCATTTTTTTATTCATCTGAAAGCAATCTATTGAAGGCTTCAACTTAAATCTGAACAAAGTTGGTAACAGACGGTATCTGTATCTCATCTGAAATGTAAATGAGTCATTCTTGTCTTTTGGGGGACTAGGATAGAAGAGACTGCTCTTCAGTCTTATGGTTAAAAATAACTTTCCACTCGTCACACACAATATCCCCTTTAATGATCCCTGCTTAGTATTACTTTCATGATGACCTATTAAACAAATGGGGACATGACGCATCCTCCAGAATTCAAGGAAAGTCAGACATTTAAAATAAAAATAAGCACTTGTAACGCAAGACCAGCTATTGCATTACATCTAAAAATAGCATACTAGTATTCAGGTAATGAAAAAAGGACAAAATAGACGTGTGAGATGCTGCACAGAAGGGCTTTGAACTATTGTCATTCCTGGACACTGCTCCAGGGGAAATCTCCTACTCTGCTTCAGACCCTGCTGAACATTGGAATTGTTCCAGCTGGTTCCTCAGCTGTTCTCCTTTCCCTCAGAGTAAGCTGAAAAGCCATTGCCCCCTGAGTGCGAGGAGGCTAGATCATATGTCACCTTTGCCTGTATTCATGCAAATATCTTCTGATAATCATGATAAAATGCTTGCCCAAGCACAATGGATTAATAATTGCAACATATTCACTCTCAACTGAGCTCTTCTAGGGTAGTTTGTCAACATTAAAACTATGTAAATGTCAAAGTGGACAATGGCAATGCATCATCCAGGAATTTCTAATAGTAGTAATCTAATTACAACCTTTATAACATTGTTTTCTCACTGCAAGAGATTTAAACTGTAATGAAGAACTCGAGAACAATCTTACAGGAGGCTTCTTTGTAGCTTTTAAGCCAGTTTTCTGGGCTGGAGAGGGAACAAAGCCTTTCATTAGGAGGACAGATGGACAGATACTATTCTGGGAAAGATTCCACTCTGGATACGTCGATGGAAAGAATCACTGTCCCGCATCCCACTTGCCCCATTTTGGGGGTCCTGCACACTGAGAGGCATGTAGAAACAGACAGTCGCTTCAGCTATATCTGAATTAACTCAAGTACCAGAGGCTGCATCAGTGTTATAAGGGGGTTAATTTAGTGTGTTGAAAAGGTCCGCTGTCAGTGATTCCCAAACCTTTGGGATCAGATAGGACTGCCTACCATAAAATTACAAGACAGAGAGGTGGGAAAGAAGGTCTTAAAAATCTGTGGTGATTATCTCTTAATACCGCATAATGATTTCTGATCTACTTTACTTCAGATGTTTTCATGCATTCACAGAAATTACATACTTCTGTCATTAAGGTTTTTTCAATTCCCCACATTTTTTTAATATTATTTTCTCTCCAGTAGTAGAAAGCCTTTCTTTAAAAAAAAAAAAAAGACATAAACTAGCATATTCTGTAAGTTGCCTAAATATTTCAGGTATGCACTATCCTACAAGTTTAAATGAAAATTAGTGAGATGGTAATTTGAAAATCAGAATGAATTATGTGAAATGTTTCAGAACTTATAAACCAGTTTAACTGTACCATGAACAGACCTGCTGTCCTACTGCTTTTCCTGCTCTCAAGAGTCTTGTCCAAAATGATTTGATAAATAACACCCATCTGAATATTTAAACTATACTAGAACAGAAGCTGTGGATATGCTTCTTTTAAAATAGCTGTGTCTGCTTTATCAGGCGCATCTTCAAAGACACACGACAGACTGCTAATCTGCTGGCAAGCAGTGGAATACTATACCACAGAGGAGTAAGAAACTACAGTAGTGTTGATGCTTGAGCAGGAAAAACTGCAGCAAAAACTGGGGATGGGAAGCCTAAGAAGTAAAGGTACAGAGACATGCCGTGAGATGAGAGCAGGGAACCTTGACCATGGGGTTTCTGGCTAGGAGGACTCAAAAAGCAAGAATGGAAGGAATGGGAAGAATTACTGAGAGAGAAGTTTGGGAATAGTTTAGGAGATTATTTGGAACAGGAGGGGTTGGGTATAGGAGTTGGAGTATGTTGGAGGAGTGAAAGATTTGAGTTTTCAAGGAAAAAGGGTGGGAGTCCAGGAGCAGAAGACGTTTCTGGATAACAAGGACCTGGGTTTCCATGGGGCTGCTTGGCAGCCCTGCCTGCCTAGGCACTGGTACTACTGTGGTTTCTCATCCCACCAGCTGCCTAGCACTGCCTCTTCCCTAACTTGTGGCTTTAGTTGTGAAAAACATATAGCCCTAAGTATTAAAGTTCCATAAAATTAATTCAACACTAAAAATATTCCCAATATCTCTAGTCAGAAAAACAATGACACTAAGAAAGTGTCGCTAGTTTGAGAACTGAAAAATGAGATCTTCAAGTAGTAATTTACTTAATAGTAAGAAGAAACCTAAGTAGAGTAATGTTTCAATTGCACAGACACAGCTATGAGTCTTTTAACGTGCAGTTAGTTTAGCTGATGGCTTCTTTTAGAGGATCTCAAGGTTAATACTGCTCAGGATGAAGGAGGGTTAGAGCACCACAGTTTTAAACAAGTGTTGGGAGATCTTTTACCTACTCTACAATTCAATACTGATGATGATACTTTACCAGTTAAGGGGATACTGAAAAGATAACTTCACTAAAAAACATTACATTGGGTTTGTAAACTTTTTTTTTTTAATTCCAATTATAACAAAGTACAGAAAAGTCAACTAGGGGAAAAGCAAAAACTTCACTTTTATTACCAGTAAGTCACTGAAACCATCACATTTTCAGTTATATTTCATAAAAAGAATATTTTTAGACATTTTTTCCCAGAAATTTGCTTTAAAAATATTTTAAAAATTGTGACAAGTTTTATGTATTACTTCATATTGCATGATTTCAACAGCAGAACTTGCCTAAAAAGACTGAGTTCCTTACACATATTCTGCATTAAAGTTATCTATTCAAAACACACACACCCCTCTTGCTAGTGTTATTTTTTTTTCAAACACCTGGAGACTTAAATTAATATTAGTGTGCCAAGTGTTAAATTGTATTTAAAAGTACATAAGATAAATTTCAGTATGTAAGGTACTTGATGATGTGGGGTATTTAAGAAGCAATTTCTTTAACAGCAAGAAACCTTACTATAGCTGCATGAGAATAAGACACAGCAGCCTGAAATACACAATGTTGTTACCTTTTGTACTTCAAAATTGTTCTAATTTTTATAGCTCCTATAATAGTTTTGCAGATTGTTGTTTGCCATCCCATTTCTATCCATTGCCACTGAGTACACAAATAACAAGAGTTGAAAGTCTATTTCCTGTACACACAAAATGCGTGTTGCTCCTTGCCTACTTCAACTGGGGATTTTGTTTTCCGCCAGGTTACACTAACTTATCCCTAATTAAAAATTATATTTCTTTTACAGTTTTAACTCAACTCTTCTTACTTCTTCACCTTTCCCTTCAGTCATTCTCTCTCCATGCTGTTGCCCAGGAACCATCTGTTGTCCAGGACTGTGTGACCAACTTTCCCAGTTCCCAGAAAGAAGGAAAACACAAGAGTAGGGTGGAAAGCTGTCTGCTAAAGCATTAATAGGCACCACTTCCACACAAGTCATTACTTCACCTGCATGCCCAGATCTCCATGCTGCAGGAGTGCACATGCACACTTCTAGGTGGCTGCTTCCAAGTACTGAAACCCCAGGACCTGGGATCAAGCCCCAAGAGTTGTGGCCAATCTAACTTTTCCTCCATCCTCCCTGACAACCTCACACAGCAACTCCAATGTTTCTCCAGCATCTGGTGCTCAGCCTGTGCACACCAAATGACAGCCTCCTGCCCTTGGGGACAGGTCTCATCTCATGGAAACAAGGGCAGGTAGAAGCCAGAAACAGAGGTCAATGGTGGGCTTTCCTCCTGACTTCAGTCCTCTCCTGATATCACGAAGACTGCAGCCATCCTCAAGAAAGGGCTATATCTGGCCTGGCAATCTCACTCTGTTTTGATAGAACTGGTGAAAAAAACCCTCTCCTGTAAAATCGTAACACAATTGCAAAAGTACTGAAAACTGAAACCTGACATTTTATTAAATAAATCCCATTTTATTTATAAATCCCGATGATATGTGGTTGCTCAGCGTGGTAAAAAAGAATACAAATGCTACAACAACACAAGAGATAAGGTTGTTTTGTTCTGCATTTCTACATTATGTGAAATCACTAATCTGTGATCTCTATTGCTAGCTAAATAATGAATCACAGAAACAATACAAATTCTATGGATCCAGAAAGATTTTCCATTTGTAACTGACTTCTACATGTGCCTGCAATACTGTAAAATGCCATTTGAAGAAATGTTCACGCAGCTTGAGAAAAGTAGTACTCGCTGAAATGTGGTTGAAAACAAATGAGATGCAAGAAGAAAAGAAATTAAGAGCTATTTAAAGTACATATTCTTTTGCTAGCCCCTCTAGAGAAATATATCCTGGAACCACCTGCCTACATCACCAATGAGTATCAAACTCTTGTGCTCAAATTATATGGTAGCATAGAAATAAATATGATTCACACATGATAACGTGCATTTATTGCACTTTTCTGCATTTGGGGCTTTCTTATCAATCAGGATTTCACTTTCCAGTCTGAATCTGACTGAGGAAACATGATTTTTCCCAATTTTTCTTGTGCACCAATCTGACCTTTTAATGGAATTTAATATACAAATTAACGTCATGCAGACAACGAACTTTCCTTCCCTTGTCAATACCCCGGGTCATCAGGTAGACCTGGCAGTTTATCCACATTGGACCTGACAAAGACCCAAAATCATATTTGATACTCTTAAATAAGTTTCTAAATGCTGAGTAAATTCAGGTTATTGCAAGAAGAAAATAAAAAGCATCCATGTGTATCTAAGTAAGATCACAATCTCATCTGTGTGAAAGTCATTTAAAACACCGGATTATATTTGTTTACGTATATGTGTAAGTAATATGTACACACTGACAGGAACTGTCATTAGATAACATATGCAGTCATAATGGATAATCAGAGCGTGACATGAGAAAAAGACTTACTCAAATCTCTACCTCATTTAATTGTGATAAGATATTTTTTTTTTTTTAGTTCTTTATGGAAAGTAGAAGCTTTCAGGTACATGTAGGTTTCATATGATTTATTTAGATATTCACCCTCTTTATACCAGAGGGTATTTGATCCATTTCCTTCATAGCTGTAAATTATTTGGAAAAAAATACAATGATCAAGACTAACAACTATACAATACAGAAAAATGTATACAGTACTGTCAAATTGAAAGTACAATCCTATTTACTTAGGATCAATTCTATCCAAAATTAACACAAAACCCAGAATCTGGAAGACAAAGCCATAATCTTTCGCTTGCTTATATTACCAACAAAGAGAAAAAAAAAACAAACCTTGCCACACAGCTTTTTTCTTTTCTTTTGTTCAGGGGAGCAGAACTGCAAGTGTGGTCAAAGGGAATATGACAGAACTCTAATTGAGCCCTCATATTTGAACTTGCAATGCTATGACTGTCACTAATGACACCTAAAAACTGTTATTTATGTAAACTCATCTGTATTGAAAGAGGCAAAAAATATTGTTACGAAGACCACGGCTGACTGCAAGACAAAAAATACAGGCTGATGAAAAATAACAGTGCATTAAACTGAAGAAAGTCTGTCTTCATTAATAAGGGGGAGAGGAGACAACTGTCATGGCAAACAGGAGAAGGTGATGCAAACTTAGGAGGAAATGTATGAAAGGAAGAGCTGAAAAAGAAATACAAAGGAACTAATACAAAGAAATACAAAGGAACTAAAGGAAATAACGAAAACAAGCAGAAAATAGTCAAAGGACATTCACACTCCAAATGTGCAAACTGATAAATTACAGAAGGGAGAAATTTAGAAAGCACTAATGTGGAAATAGACTGCAGATTACAAAATGCAAATTATTTTGCAATGCCAGATGAAGACATGAAACAGGGAGACTGTAGTTACTGTCTAAGTCATAGCTCCACCTGCCATCTTGAATATGATTCTGGCAAAACAAAGATATTTGCAAATCAGGCAAATGGTACAGAAATCAGAACATTTAAAGAAGAGATTCAGGTTTGCCAATTTAAGCAAACATAATGCCCCGAAAAGTAAAACACAGAATTTGTATACATATATATCTTAGCTAAAATGGTATGTACAAGAAACAAATAAGAAAAATGCAATTCAACGTGATTAATGTAGTTAAATTTTAAACTGTTCAAACTAACTCTGCCAGAACAATATAATTCAAGAACTTACATAACTGACACTACTGATAAATGTGTTATTTTACAGGAAGTTTATTTTAAGCTATAAGATCAATGAAGCTTCATTGTAGTAACAGAAAGAAAAGTGGCACAACAGCGTATGCTTCATTGCATGAAAACATGATATTTATTTTTTTAAGCCTTGTGAATGCATGTATGTGGAGGGACAGTGGGTGATTTTTTTTTCCCTTATAGACTGAAAAGGTTTTTTCTCCCACTGTCACAGATACTGGGCTCTGTGCAATTCTCTCGGCTTTTCGGCTGCTCTGAATTAAATCTCTAGCATTTCAGTTTGTTGTTTTGGGGGATTTTTTTTGTGGGTTTGTTGGTTGGTTTTTTTTAAACATACCCCTGTCCCATATTCCCCAAACCAATGAAGTCCAGCCTGGGCTTTCGCTTACACTACTTAATGTTGGCTGTTCTCACCTTGCAAGTTCAGATGAACTGGGCAACTGTGCTTCTTCCTTGTGCGACGATGAGCAGTAGCTACTGTGGTCAGACTAAGACAGTCTGATCAATGATTCTTCTTAGCACACTTTTTATTTTTTGCAGAAAAAACAAAGCTCTTAAAAGACAAACACAGTTCTAACTGGTACTTAAGTTCCTGTGATAGTGACCCAGGAGGCTAAGCTTTTCCACAGTGATGAAGCTGGGAGACGTTGTGTTCTTCTCCCCAGTTTGGATCTCCCAAGTAGTTACTGGCTGCCTTTTGAAAGACTGCGCATTTTGAAACCTGCCAAAGACCTCTTGCCTTTCCTGTTCTCAGCCATTCCCATATCAACATGTAAATCATCTCATACACTACCTAAGAAGGCAGCAAAATCAGAAAAAAAATTTGTTCTGGGATTGTCCCTCTGCAACACTGAAATGTTTTCTGAGAATTTACTGTTATCTTGGTCCATTATTTTTCTCCTTTCTCTTTTTCTAGACAGCCTATTACTGAATTAAGCCAATATAAACATAAAAGCTATGTCCCAATAAACAAGCAACACACAGTGCTTTGAATAGAAAAAAAATATTTTTACATATAGTAAAATAAAAGAAAAAAATCACTAAATGAACATGAATAATCTCTTGAACACACATCTAGTTTCTAGCTCTCAATACACCTACATTTTACAATTTATCTATTATATATATAACTTACATTTTAATTCTATATTATTTTTAAAGACCTGAACTTAAATGCATTTAAAATCATACAATAACACAATTCTATAACATAATTATATTGGTGCATTTAAGATATGTATAAAAATTTATTCATAGACATTTTTCAAATTATATTTTTTCATATGAATACATAAAACTTAAATATACTTCTACCACTCATACTGAGTGAGCCTTACTACATCAAATGTATTTCTACCTCTTTATCTCTTACTTTGGTAAAACTCTGTAAGCGGTTAAGAGGACTTGACCACACTAACAAATCATTTGTAAATGCTACCAAAAGTCTTAGGATGCGTTTCGTGCTACAAAACCTCTTTCTTACATCTATTAAAACTAAGACGTGCTGAAGCCACAAAATTGGTTAAATTCAGATCTAAGATCATGTTTTTAGTTCTAGTAACCAGAAATAGAATACCACAAATATCTGTGGTACAAATATTTGTGACTAATTCATGCTGGAGACATATTTCTCTCATGTATTTTATATCCACTTCATTACTGAACCAGCCCATCCTTATTCATGGAGTTACCAGGATGAAAAATATGCTCAGCCTGTCAACAAATTTGTAACCAGCAGAACTTATCGCTTTCCTTCAAATATTAGTTAACTTAATGTAAACAATGTTTCCTAATATCTGCATATCATTATAGATTTGTATACTTATAGATTTATGTATTTTTATAATTATATGATTTATATATTTATATATAAATATATTATATATATATTTATGTATTTGTATAATTATAGATTTGAAAGGTATTTCAGAACCAGCCTATCACAAACTGCAAGCACCTGGGGGAAAATTCTGTTACCTGCTTCTTCGACTAAAATAGAAGTGACACTGACAATCTAGATATTAAGAGTTATTTATTTAGCATCACAGTTCTGCCAAAAACTTCATAAAATCTACAAAAACAGGGAACACTCTCAAACAAGTAAACTGAAGTCTTCCTGTGCAGCTTTTATGAAACTTTTTCAGTGTTTATTTTATTTTTAATTTGTATAACAGCTCACTAGCTAAGTTATTACAGCACTAGAAACCTGAAAATAGAAACATATTCGAGACAAATTATGAAAAATGATGAAAGGTCAGGATCTATGATGATATGCCCCTTCATTACCTAATTCACAAAAATAATAACATAGAGTTTGGCCATGTATAGGTACAAGTTTTCCACGGCAGGCAGGTAAGCAAAGTCAAAGAGTTCAAACTAAGAGACTCATGAAATGTCATGCCAAAACCTTCCATCCTGGAAGTCAGGTTCACTGTCACATTTCCAAGCGGAAAACAATTCCAATGAAAGGTAAAGGCTTGCATGGCTACTTTAAATTATGCTAACAAGAAATTCTAGAGAGCTTCATTAATGGTTCTCTGGTAGCTCACATCATACAAGTAATTGTTAACTAATATGTACTATGAAATTATTAAAATGTTTATTTCCTAATGTCAAATCAAATATTAAGAATATAAGAAGCTTCACGAATGGCTTAAGTTATTAATTTCCATTTGTCATCTGGTTTCTCAAATTCAGCAACATCTGAACAATATGATGATATTTGAAATTACTATTGCTTAGTTTCAGTACTCTCAGAAACATTAATATACTTATTGATAAGTGTTATTTCCCATCAGAGAGAAAAAATATTTCTATATTCAGTTTTGCATATTTATCTGAGACTCACATTTTTATTGTACTTTGATGGAGTTACCTTAACGCTTCACTTAGCAAAACTCATTCACATGACTTGCACAGCAAATATCACACCACACACAAACTATGCAATAATCTTGATGAAATCTACAATCAGCTCAGCCTTTGTACTTAATTGTATGCTCTGAGATGGAAAAATCACTACAGGAAATGGAGTAAAGAAAAATAAACTAGCAGGGAAACATGGGTTTCATCAGGTTCTTCTGACAAAGGTGCAGGACACATTCAGTCTCTTCTACTTTGTATTACATTAAACCTTTCTCATAAGCCTTATAATGAATGCCTGAAAAAATCAGAAATACAGGAAGATTATTATCCTCTGATGTTACAATTTTTGAGACTACTGCTCCAGAAAAACACCGGAAACACAAAAGACATTTAAATAGCAAAAAGCCATGAACTTTTAGAACTCAGAAAATCCATCTCTTCCATTTTTAGATGAACTTCAGGCACAGGTCAAAGTAAATCGTCATTCAAACTAGTTTAGTAGACCCCAGATATAACCAGTACAGAGGAATAAAGAGCTAAAAGGGTACTCCTGAATCACTGAAGTCCATGTCCCTGCTACGGAAGACACTGAATGACTCTCAGCTAAAGTCAGCATTCCACTGTAAAATCAATTCATTATTTTAATCCTTATTATCTGGAGAATATTGGCTACTCCACAAACCCAGTGCCCTAATGGCTAAGGGATTTATTCTAATTTCCAGTTTAAATTTCATTAATGGGTGGCTGATTTTCTTGGGCTGTGTGTATGTGTCAATAATCCTTTATCTTCTATAGCTTCTCCTCAAATCTGATGTTTGCAACCATGGATTATCTGTAGATGGCAGTCACACCACTCTCAGCATTCTTCTCTTCTGATCTATACCAAAGTCAAGCTCTTCACATCTCCTCCCACAAAACTCTCCTTTCTCCTGGCTATCTTGCTTGGCAGTCTCTGCATTTGTTCCAGTTTCAGTTTGCAGTTGACCAGAAATGTACATAGTGATACTTTGCCATCATAACTGAGTCTTTTCTGGATGCATATCCTAATGAACCAGTGACCAACTAATGCTTCTGCTCTTCATTCTGTTTGTCCCTGCTCATTTTTTACTGATGAAGTCTCAGCCTATAGCTGAAATTTCTGCTGTTAGTTCCCAAATGCAGGCACCTCACAATTTTTATTATTAAATTTCATCTAGTTGCTATTACTGCATTCCTCAAGGTCATGATTTTCTTCCCCATAACATTCTGATCTCTTGCTGTATTAGAAATCTTTTAACTGGGTCATCAACAAATTTCATTATAGCGGTGACATTCTGTCACCCCAACACTAGTAAAAAGCACTAATAAAGGCAAACTTTCCCCAGAGAGCTCCAGCAATCTTCCTCCTGCCTGATGCTCTCTGAAGTCACAACAGCTGCCATCTCCCCTCGTCTTTATGTACATTTATTTTAATAATGCTCATCTGCTCTATCACTGTTTCTAGTCTTCCTTTTGGGACTAAACCATTTTTTTTATTTTTTTTTTTAACAAAACTGCTTTTCCTATTTAAAAAATAAATCAATTATCTTTCCATAAGCAGCTATCACAATGCATTGCTATGACATAGCAAAGGTTAACAATGGCAGATTACTGCTAACAAGGTGTTCCAAGGGCTCCACACACTACTTCACCATATTAATCTACTATATAACTGATTTTAATGACTAACTGGCAGGACTCTAATAGATCTGCTTTTTTCCTGTCTTCTCTACAGATTTAGCCTTACCAGACTTGCTATACACATTTAAATGTCTTGCTATTAAGCCTGTGACTTCATATGTCTATAAAAATATTAATATTAAGATAAAAATCATCTGTTCTTCTCCTTCCTCAAATATAACTGCAAATATGTCTTATACTTGTGGATTGCGGGTTTCTTCCTTTTCTATCACACCTACTCCTAAAGCACAGTATTATCTGCTGGGAAGTATCTTCATCTAAGCCTCCTGGTTTTCCTTATGTCCTTATGACTATTCACCGACAAGGTACCGAGAAGTGCTCCTACAGGATTTAGTTCCTTACTCGGGATACTTATTCCTGATAGTCTGATTAATCTGGAACTTGAAAAAAATGTCAAGTCTCCCCCACACTCCAGATCCTGAGCCAGCAGTGCAGCTGAGAGCAACTCATCCTCATTTTCCTGTACTGCAGAGATTTCACTGACACCTGCCCTGCTCTCCTTCTCAAACATCTTACTTTTTTTTTTTGCATGCTTAATCACACAACATGTTATTAACAATTTACAGCAGGTCTGACTTTAGATAAGGCGGGTCCCAAGCAAGGTGCGGAAATGGGACCCAATGTAATTCTTGTACAAAGAAAATCCTTCCCTTTCCACAGACCCATCCAGCTCGCCTGCTGCCTAATACAGGAGTCAATTACCATGACTGTGTGCAGGCCCTCACCCCTCAGCACATGATAGACTACCAAGAAAGTATCAAAAAAATTACAATTATACATACTAATACAGAAAATTTTGCCTGCACTTCATAAATCAGGGCTGCTCTATGGCCCGAGTTGAACCATTCCATACCACCACATTAAAAGAAAACCAAAAAAAAAAAAAAATGCTTTAGATTCAGCTCAAAAAGTAGCATTTAGACTAAAATAGCCAAACGCAAATTCTAAACACACCACTCTGTGGATAAATTTTTTGGAAACCAGAAGTGTCAAATCCTGCTTGAAGTAATTTTTGTGCTGTAACTGAATATAGACAAGGAGGAACACATCTGCTGCATGGGCTTTGCAATCGTATTTATAATTAAGTAGAAACGAATACCAAAATCCAGCAATGATAGAATTCATTAGACTAGTATAATGCTGTATAATTACTCTCTTTTTTTATATCATCCACTGTATGCTTTAAGAGCTCTTTCTACCCATTGATATCAATGTGCTATGACATATTTACACACACCCTGTATAAAAGGCTGAGGAAGTATTAGACATGTCAGAGGATGACATGGAAAGGCGACTGTGGTACAATAACTACACTGTCAGTGAAACGAGAGGAGACTAATTTAAATTCATTCCCTGGTATGTAATGCTACAGATAGATACCAGATTTACATTTTGTAAAGGTGCTCCTTTCTATAGTAGGGAGAAGTCCTAACATGACAAAATCAATACATGGCCTTTTTCCACCGGCACTACATCCTCAGCTTGCCTGCCTTGCATTACTGGCCCTCCACCAAACACACCATCCACTTATCTCCACACAGACCTTTCTAAGCATCTTCCTTGGGGCTTTCCTCACTGAAACCACCTCCACACATTATTGCTTACACCTTAAATTTGGAAAGAACTGCCAGCAGGCAATTGCTCTCTCTGAGCCCCTGAATGACTTCCTTTGCTCTATTTCTTTCCTACCAACTTTGGCCAGGTGTCCCACAACTCCTACCAGACAAGCCTAGCCTCCTTGTGGGCTGTGACACATGCAGTGCATGTAGGTCCTATCGGAGCATCCAAGTTCCCTGGGCCACCAGGGAAAACCAGGGGCTCCACTGCCAAGTTTGACACTCACAGAAACTTGGGCTGACACCAAGAGAGGGTTGCCACACTTTTAAAAAGTTTTTTAGGTACCAAAGATAGCCAGTAGCCAACACTGTCCTAATATTTTTCATGTAAAGCCACCCACTGCCTCGCTAATGCACCCACCATCTCCCTCTCAATGTACTTGCTTCTCTTCATCATCCATGTAGAGGAGTAAGGGAGTGTGGACTAACTGAAGAGGTAAGTTGGTTGGTATGGTTGATAGTGCAAATATCCTGGCTCCTCTTGTAGATGGGTTTGTGATTATGCCCATGCAGCCTAGTGACAATTACAGCCTTTGGATCAGGCTCAGCAGGCAATTACCAAGCCAGCATGGGGCTTGTGGACCAGCCCAATGGATGGAGAAACCATCTACGGCTGTACTGCCTTCCCCCTACAAACGGCAGCCAGATACCTACCTGATAACAGCTTTCTCTCCAGAGCCGTAGCTGCAGCCAAACAAGAGACAAGGAAATGCAGACAGATAAAAGCAGTCTGCAGGGACAGCAAAAAAGACAGCTGAAACCAATTATGATTTGCACTTATTTCACATCAGCCCACAGGTTTCTAACAAAAAAAAAACAACAATGGCCCTGACCAGCCACTTCATTTCCAGCCCTCTACTGTTCATCAAATTTATTTGAGCTATGTGCCTGCAGGCTCTGGAGGAACTGCTCCACATTAAATATATATTGAGTTCATAACCAAAATAGTCTCTCTGAAGTGGTATTTTTATTGTAAACAAAAGCTGCAAAAATTCACACCTAAGGTTCCTTCAGACAACAGAGGAAATACTGCATTTAGCTGTTGCAAACAGCCAAAAGGAACATTAAAATCATTAAGCCAAAATTGAAAGGATGCAGGGTTGTCTCTTAAAGGGAGAAGGCTCGTGCACAATGAGAGAATAACATGTTCTTTCTATAAACTATGGTATGCAGAAAATTTATCTTTCAGTAGTTACTAGCACACAAGAAATGCCATATTTTTAACAAGCTCCGGATTCAGAAGACATGAAAGATAGGAGTATTTTTAAACTCTGCTGGACTAGAACACAAGTTAGGCTGTAATTTGAAGAAAATGAAAATAAAGCACTTGTTTAGTAAATAAGTGTGCATGAACTGCCTCTTTTTTATTTTAATAACTTTATAATTAGCTATGTTGACAAAGACATATTTGAAACAGAACTAATTTAAATTTTACATCATATTTCTTTTCTTTCATAGAAACAATAAAGGAACAACATAAACACCCTAATAAGCCAAGCAAAATGTTTTTAAAATTCACAAAAAGTAGAATTTCAACAAAGAAACTGTCAGTTATCACTAAGGAAGGAATTTTCAGATTTGCTTTCACGTATAATTATAGGAGTGAACACTGACTATTGACCTACGTATTCTTGATGCAGAGCAATCAAAACACCAGCATCACAGGAACACACGGCAGTATTTTACTGCTCACTGCTTTTCTACAAATGTTCAAAAACATCAAACCTGTGATGAGACTATTGTGTAAGGTGTCAGTTCCCAGAAAGATTCCTGTATTTCTTTGGTTCACTCTTAACACAGACACTAGGCAAAAGTATACCTACAAAAGCGATCAACAAAGCAGTGCTGCTATTCAAAGAGAAGAAAAAAAATATATGGGTTTGGGGAAGCAAAGGGTCTCACTGCAGGGAGCCAGATGACCTCCGACCCCCAGCAGCAGCCAGGGGTCTCCTGGCCACTGACCCTCTCCTGCCGGATGCCAAAGGCTTGATGTTAAGCCACACATCTGCAGCCAGGTCCAGGCCTTCTGGAAAAGCCCTGCCTGCTCCGGGCTGAAGCCTGTGCAGCGCTGGGCAAGGCTGCTGCCCGGAGCCGGCTGCTGCTGGCAGAGCAATCAGTACAGCTCCCTCCTAAATTTCCTCTTTCTCCAAGCAACACTTGCACACAAAGCGAGGAACAGACTGAAACATCAGAGGACTTGTGTCCTGGCAACCTGTGGGAAGACAATACCTTCCCCCAGAGCTCTGCAGCCCTTCCTGCCTCACACAGCCAGCCACGTCCCTTGGATGCTGTGGGAATGCCTACATTTTTCCTAAGAGGAAAGCAAGGCAGGACAAACCAGCTTTACAGGCTAAATACAACCCTGGGATGGAGACATCAGCATCCCCCTTAGATCTCTTTTAAGCCACATGCTTTTGAAACCATCATTGTATCTTTGAAATAACAAAATTAAACTTGGTAGAATTTGCAATGAACAAATAATACAGCTAATTAAATATTTGCATCTAATCTTGAAAGCCTGAAATATTCTAGCATGACATCCCACAACTGACAATGAAAATAAATAAATCAAAAAAATAAGACCATGCAAATTATCTAGACTTGATACCACAAAGACACAGGGACTCCCATGGTGAAATCTCTATCTAGAGAAAAATACTACATATTCTGATTTGCTTTTTATTACATGCAATTGTGACCTGGTTTGCTAGTGTCAAATACTTAAAAAAAAAAAAAAGACGTCAAGAAGGCAGTTTCATAGCTAATTAGTCCCTGAACCTTCCAAGAAAATGAGAATATAGAAGCCACCCACAAAGGTAAGGGCTCCAGAACTAATATCACCAACATACACCAGTAATTTAAATCATTTGAATTAAAGATTTTAAAGAAACTACTTGCATGCTTAAAGTTCAGTATTTGCATAAGTCTTTGCAAAATATGAATAACAAGTCAGAGAATTAGTTTCAAGTTTATCCTAAAGACCTAGAAGGCATCCCAGATACAGCACTACCATTTAAAGGTTATAACGAACTCATGGAATCAGCATGAAATTTTCAGGAGACATATTTACATATTTTAAAGCTTTTTTTCCGTCCTTTGAAGGGTCTTACAATTCATATATTATGAGTATTCCCATGTACAGGGGCTTGGGAAAGGAAACGGAAGAACACGGAAGAATCAATCAGGCGCAGTGTTGGATACTGGACATCATTTATTGATGTTTCAAAAGTGCTGCTATTAAAATGCAATTATATTTTTGCCTTGTCTTAATTCCAAAATTTAAAAAATGTGAAGGGTATTCCACTGTTTCTCTACGCATTTATTTCCCTAGAAATGCAAGGAAACTCCCAGTCCTTTTTTCCTCACACATTGCTAAAGAACGTCTTGAAGACCACAGAGAGCCTACACTAAGACCCTGAACATTTTAAGCTGAAGAAGATAGCATCAGCGGTCTTGAACAAAACTAGCATTTCTGCTATGTTAATTGGTCACTAGAATCAAATATTCACTATACAAAGAACTTGGTGACTGAAATCAAATGTTCATTATGCAAATGAGCTTAAAAATATAAAAGTAAAATCTTTCAAATATTTCCATATCCTAAGATGCACATCTCTCTGGTATTTATAAAATATATGTGGTGAGTCTCTGCATGCAAACATTTAGTCACAAAAACTTTTTATGAAGTGTCCCACAAAAATTGATGTGAATACTTTTGCATAGTTCTTGGAAATGTACCCAATGAAGTAAAATTAATAATAATAACAACAGTCTTACCTGGTCCCAGGGACAGATGATTCCTCCAAAACACATAAAGAGATATCCCATGGCAACAAGACACACCCAGACCACCAGAGAAAATATACGAAGCAGCTTCTTAAATACCGGTTCTACGCAGACAAGGATAAATATAGCAAAAAAAATTGCTAGGGCCGTTGGAACAGTTATTAAAAATGCCACATGGTCTTCAATTTCCTGGAAACAGAGGAAAACGAAAAGGAAGTTAAAAACTAATGTACTTAAAGGTCAGACAGCAGTAACATACTCTACACTGATGGCACATGGAGATCTCAGAAAGACATGACTGAATATCAAAAGGGAGATGAATCAAAATAGCATTTCTTTCACTGCAAGAAGCTGTTATTTGGAGTATTAGCTTCACAAACAACTATTAACATCACTGCTGCATGGTGGTACTTCTACTAAATTGAGGAACTGAAGCAGATTGAGAAAACCGTAAATCACACTACAGTAATGCACCAGGCCTGTAGGACTGAGCGAATTAAAAGGCAAACCCAATCTGCATAGCTTTTCTGCTCCAGAATTCTAAAGTTTTCTCTGATTAGTGTAGTTGGCAGGTGAAATTCAAGCTTCCCCATTGAAGACTGCAGCTGACAGAATGCCTCCCAAATCAACTGTGTGTCCATAACTCCATAAAAGCCTTTTTGACTGTGATTTTTGCCAGGTACTATACATTTTGCTTCTGTTTAAAGGATTTATTTGGAAGGATGGGCTCTAGATCACATATATAAATTTTCTCCTAGCATCTGCTTAATTCAAAATGTGCAAACACTACCCAGAGCAAGGACTAGAATGTAACTTGAAGGTAGATTCAGAATAAACAATAATTAAATTTATTTACAGAACTTACACGGATATTACTACACTAATATCTTTAAATCATCTATCTAATGATAGATGCATTTAAAAAGAATAAATATTTGATTTTATATTCCTGTATGTGTTCAGAAGTATGTCTGGTTGAAGTGCAACAGCATTATATCAAAGTCTGCTTACAGGATCTTTACTCATTCCAGCAGCTGTTACGAATTTTAACAGCCTTATTTGTAGCAAAAGGGATTGCAAAAGCAGGCCCCAAATGCGACTGTTGCAACAGTATAAAATCCTCCACTAACCACACACTTCATGCAGAAAAGCCTCCTATCCATTTATTCACAGTGGTGAAATCTTGCCAACAGTCTGAAAGTGCCTATTTGATGATTTGTAAGAGGTCTAAGCACAAAGAAACAACATTTCTTTTTCCCTAGTTTTGTAGTTGCTTCCTTAGTGCCCTGACAACTCTCATTTATTGATGTGGTTTCAATTTAAATACTTCACATTTTAAGTACAAGCTGTTTGATGTGCCTTTTTTCCCCTCCTTTCTTATGTGTATAAGACTTACTACAGTTAGAAGAAAACTAAAAATTTACAAGTAAATTTGTAAACTTTAGAAAAATTTACAAGTAAATCTGTAAACTTTAGAAAAATTTACAAATGCCGTCACAGCATTTTTTCTTTTTTGGGGTGAGGTGGTCTTCCAGATAGTAATACTAAGTTTTACAATCTGACATCTATAAAGAGACACTTGCTGTAAGATCCTTTCCCCCTCCTCTCTTCAAACTTGTTTTGTTTTGCTTGAGGTCCTGACTGCATGCGGTCCTGCACGTCGCCACATCCACCTGAAGCATCAGGCACCTCTGCCTGCTCCCCACTGCTGCCAGCCCAGCACCACCACGCTGGCACCTACCCCCGCCACTCGTACACACAAACCCGCTGCCAAACCTCATCCGAAACCCTCCGCATTTCAGCAAGAGAGGCACAGATCACCTCTCTGCATTAGCTGAGGGTCTCCTCTGTGCTGACGCTGGCAGGTTCAAACCAAGGGGAAATGGCATGATTGAGAGTCCACATCTTATGGTGCAGTCTGCACATCATCTTTCACATACCCTGCACCCTGCCCCAAAAAAGGCAGAGCTCAACTCCTCTTATTCTTTCTTCCCTTTTAGATTTACGAAGTCACACATTTAAGCAATTACTAGTGCAGCACTGATCATCAGGGTTTAAGCAAAAGAAGAGTTGAGAAATTGTAAGTGATGGTACTAACTCTGAAATGCAAACACTAATCTTCCAGATATTAAATACACACATTAAGGCTTTCAAGCACTCGGGTAGTCATACTGAAAACAAATTTACGGGCGTAAAGATAGGCATAGAGGTAATTGGCTGCATGAGTACAGAGCTGCATGAAGTAAGATGGGTGCAATCTTGCATAGTACAAGACAAAATATAAAACCTAACTAGCCGTACTAAGAGCTACCGACCTATGTCTCTGAATTTTGTGATTTTGATCATTTCCACCTCTGAAATTTGTTTCAAATAATTGATTTTCACAGTGAACTGATTTTCACAACCAATATCAGCCCAGGCAACACCAAAAGCATTTAACTTCGACCTTCGACTTCTGCACTTCCAGATGAGATTGCAAATATCTTGTTACAAGGTCAGAAGAATTAGTCCCTTCACCGGTGACAGGACATTACGTTCCTTGCACCATCTGTCATGCAGTCAAGGTCGCAACACCAAAAGAGCCTGCAAGCTCTTGGAGGAAGCAGAGCTTCAGGAAAACCACAGATTTAAACGACAGCAAATTGGTATCTCAGTGATAACAATCATGCTACAAATACACTAGCAAGAATATCCACATGCACTTCAACAGCACGCTTCTCCATTTCAGTAAACCAAATAAAAGTATTGTGCTTTCTAGGACAATCTTGCTTCATAACAAATCAACAATATTTAGATTTGAGTTCAGAGCATATATATGGTCACATAGTTACATGTTTCTGTATGTATTCTATCATTAGATCAATCCATCAAAATGTTTGTTCCAGATGAACAGCTGATCAGTCCATTTCCTTTTTTTAAGCATACACTGATCTCAACACTGAGCTGAGCCATTCTGATCACTAAATCTAAAATTTTATCTCTGCTTTCTCATCTTCTCTGGCTGGCTATTGCACTATTTTGCATTTTGTTTTGGTATGAACATATGCAGGAAAAAAAATAGACCAGGATGTATCTGCTCCTCATCACCAGTAAGTGAATGAAGCCTCACTGGCTGCAGCGGGACGTCACCTCTCTGAGGTGACTACAAAACAACCTGCCCCCAATGGTGCAAGCTGGTTGCATCACACCCTACATTGAAAATTTACAGACATCACAATTTAAAGACAGAATAGTATACACATTATGCAATTAAAAAAATTATGAGAAAACAATTCTTATTACAATTTGAATCCTTTCCAGAAAGTCTTAATGTGTAACAGGGGATTTTTCACAATCCTGCATGTAAAACACACATTAATGT
The DNA here is from genome assembly GCA_002844005.1 of Limosa lapponica baueri. NCBI lineage: Eukaryota > Metazoa > Chordata > Aves > Charadriiformes > Scolopacidae > Limosa > Limosa lapponica. The sequence continues at coordinate 60,147 of KZ506051.1, forward strand.
CAGGTCACCAAAAGCAGGCCATGTGAGGCAGGGATTTATTCTGGAAACTACTTTTAACAATATTTTCCTATTACTTCAGAGGAACTAAATCTTTATGAATTTGTAACTTTGAGAGCAGGGCATTTAAAACTTGTAGCTTCCTGATCAATACTTGCAATCATCAGTGTGTTTTGCCGGTTAAAAGATGATACTGGATGCCAAGTTAAAGCCTGAAGGCTAACTGTTGTTTCCTGAACCATTTCTCAAGGAGGTGGGGAAAAAAAAACAGTCCAAAACACTTTCTTTTTTTGTTGCTAGCCTCAGAAATTAAAATACACCAGAGGTAATGGAATTAAAATATCAGCATGACACTTTCAAACATAATGGCTAAGCCTGCAATACATGGATCTTGCCTGGCAGCTCTGTCTTCCTGGGTGTTTTCTAGCTTGCTGTCTTTTAATTACTGAAGAAATTAAAAAGTCTACTCTTAGAAAATTTTCCAACCCCCATAAATTCTTCATAAGCATGTGAAAATCTTATCACCACTAAAATCTGAAGAATCACTTTAATTCAACTTTCCGAAGTCCACAATGTTCTCTCATTCTACATCCTGTTTTTTCCCTTTCCTGATAATGTCATGCCCTCAGTTTAACTTTAAACAGCAAATCTGTTGTAGAGCACTTCACTGTTTTGTATAAAACCATACAGCTTGACAAAGTATTATTGAAAAATGAATAAACAAGCATTTAAAATGCTAGTTTTAGCATAAAATCTTCTACTGTGGTCCCTCATTCTTTTGGTACTTTTTCCTTTATTATTTTCATCTACTGGAATTTGACAGAAGTCTATATACAGAGGATGCCTGTTGGGGTCTGAAATACCACACCCTTAGAATTAACTTGAATATTTTACTGTATTAAATTTCTAATAAAATCACTTTTGCTATGATCACAGAAACACTTTCTAAACGTAAATGCAAAAATAAGCGAGTAATATTCTTCAGACATCAAAACTATCGACAATTTCCTACCGCTGTTTTAAAAAATGTTGAATGTTAAAAAAAAAATACAGGGCTTAAAGATTGCTACCTCACTGACCTCTCCACCAAAACAGAACACCACCCTCCTTTAACCAGACTGACTGAAATAATCTGTTTAGTTACCTCTATAGCAAAAATTGCTCATTTTTTCCTGTAAAGCCTTTTCCAGGACTTGAGAGAATTAGAAATACAGCAGTTTTCAGAAGGCGTGTCATCATCATTCCCTTTGTAGAAGCGGACAACATTTCAATACTCTAACACCTCAGAAATAGTTCTCTACAAAGCCAAAAAGCTGCAAAAGTCTTTTGGCTGCTTGTGACTCTTATCCCATGGGTTTATATTTTGGTGAATTCACTTACGGCTGACTGCACTGTATGCCATCTGCTAAACAGCTGGGAAAATCTCCATTTTATTAGGAGGTGCTGTGCCCTGCTCCTGGCCAAGTAGCTGTACAGTTTCATCTAAGACTTCATCAGTTAGGAAAACTGAAAAGTTTTGGCCTGCCATCTCAGTTTTCTTTTCCATCAATTCCATCATTATTAGTCCATCTTCACCTCAGAAATGGTGCAGTGTCTTATGGCCAGATGATCTTTCCAAGCCCACGTGGTATTTTCTGGATCCGCAACTTAGAAAAACTCCTCTGCCTTTGATGCCCATCATTTATCTTGCATAACACAAAGCTCTGCGTGTTTTTCTTGCTTAGCTGCCTTAGAATCTTTCCCATGTGTTTTTTGGGGTTTTTTTTAAGCTTTTATTGAGATTGGTGCAACATGTTCAAGGACACAAGCAGAAAGTTAATTGAACTGTACCTTTTAATCAAACTGTCCTGAAGTTTCTGTCAACGAAGCTTTTGATTTTCACTAAGGCCCTGTGTAATTCCATGCCTGAGATTTTTTTTCCCCTCTGCATCAGCATTCCCTCTTTGCCTTGGTGGATCAATGATAACAGCATCAGGTTCAAATCCAGTTGTTTCATAACGTCTGTTGTCTTGAGAAGGTCAGTTCTCTCTATTAATGAGTCTGATGTGCAGTCTACACTTGCTCTTAGCACATGGCAATATCCTCGCTAATCCACAATCAGTCCAGCAATTTGCACATCACATGGATCGGGTAATTCTGACCAGCATTATAACCGCCAAGCTGCTGCATGATGTCATATACAAGGAGCAAGAAGCAGTTCTGCACTCCTTGCCAGATTATAAATAATTTTGTATTTGTTAGTTTACTGTGACACTATTAAAGTAGTAAGAATTCATTCAAATTACTTCAGATGACATTCTGGTCACCTGCAGCCTCTCCTTAAACTTGAAAGTCATGAACAGTGTGTGGTGTAAAATCCCCCCCATATGAGAAGTGTGGCATTTTACAACAGCACAATAATTTTGCTGAAACCACCAGGAATTGTTCTCTGACTTTAGAGGGTCTGTCCTAGTTGGCACAGGGGACTAATAGTGATAATACAGTGACCAGCCATGTAGGTATTGCAAACACCCTTCTGCTGACCACCTACATGCTTGACTACAGTGCCAAGTACTTTTTACCAGAGCATTTTTTAGTGAGTCCAACTACATATAGGTGTTGTTCATGTTCTCACTTACTCAGAAGAAAACAATTGCATGCAGATTTTTCTAAGTTTGCCTGATAGCTATAAGTGAACCTCACCTGCACCACTGTTGTACCAATGATTATCAGGAACACAAAGTCCAACATACTAGAGATCAGACTTCTCTGCTTAATGCAAAAACATCAGACCTTACAGAGGGTTTGGAAAGGCTCCTTGGAGGTGCTGAGGAAGAGTCCAAGGCCATGGCTGCTGTGCAAATAACAGTAACATAAGGAAGGGTAAAAGAAAAGTTCTGGAGGCAAAATGTTGGTTGCTACTGAGGAAGCAGAGAACTATGGGAACATTCCCAGAAATGCTCCCAGAACAAGACAGGTTGACAAGCAGAAGTTCAATGAGCAGCTAAAAAAACGTGTTAAAAAGGGAGTTCAAAGAAACAGGGAAATTTTGGGAATAGGGAGGGAGAGCCTCTAGAAGCTCTAAACAAGAAAAGAATAAGTTTGCTGGCACTTCAAAAGTCATAAGAAAATGTTCAAACTGAAGAGATTATAGAAAGATAGTACATGGTTTAAGAGAAGTGGTAACGTCATGAAGACCTGTAATTCTCAACTAAAGGAAAGGATAGAAGTTGATTAAACTCAAGCAAGGAGGAAACAGCAAAGGAATGCCAGAACAGACAGTCTCTCTTTTAAAAAATTTTACAGAGAAGTAAAACACCCACGTGAAAGTGCATGCTCTTCTATGTAAACTAAAAGCCTAAGCCAGGTGGAAGAACTAAAATGCCTGTTAAAACAACATTATTTATACAATAGTCTTACTGAAAACTTGGTGGAAAAAAGAGCATCAGAGCAGAGTACTGAAAAAGCAGAAAAGACTGAAAGCCAAGCACTTTGGCAGGGATTGAAGAAAGGCTTGCATTAACAATCTAGGAGAATCAACAAATAGCATAAAGTTCCCATGAAACAAAAAACTAGACTGAACAATAAAGGCTTATCAAAATAAATGACCTACAGGACTGCTAATCCAACCAGGATGGAAACTATTTGAGATTCTATGAAACACAAGTAAGAAAAGCTGATAAAGAAGAAAACCCAACAGGTCAAGGGATACTTCAGTGACTCCCAGCTAGACTGGCTAAAGAACACAACAGTAGATTGAAGCTGAGACTACTATCTGTGTCTCATGCACAAATGAAAAATAAAGCAAACAAAGAAGTAAACTAAACAACAAACAACCAAACTAAAAAACACTAATACAGAGAAAGAGAAAACACTCAATCTGATCTCAAGAAGTGAAAAGAACCTGGTTCATAAAATATTCATATTGAGGAACTGCTTTATAACAATGACAAAGTTTGTTAGGCAAACAAATGAAAAACAAAATCTAAACACTAAAATTGAAAGGGGGAGCAAGAAGCTTATAGATTAAAATCTTTGCAGGTGGCCTGAAGACACTATAAAGCTCAGAGGCATAGGCCAAAAGCTAAGCAATTCCCAAAAACAACTTGAGAAAGACCAAAACACTACCAGAATGCCTGAACAGCCAAGAAGAGAAGCTTCTACAAACTATCTTTAAAAAAAAAACAAGCTAAAACTGAAAGGGTATAATAACAAGGATCATAAAATTTATCAGGATTAATATAAAGACTCGATAATGCAGGCCAAGAAAAGAGCCTAAGAAATTGTTTTTAAGAGTATAAAAATAAGTAGTAAATTCTTTTTGAAACAATCAGGAGTTGGCAGCGTGCTAAACGACTTCTAAGCAAACAGATGATGCAGGTACTTAAAAAGAACAGTTAGAGAAGAGCAGACTGTAACAGAAAGGAGTTGAGGTTTTTTTTTTGTATCTGTGTTCAGTGTGGGGTAATTCACATCACAGAATATTCTGTGCAGGGGGAACACATCAGAAGATCTGTCTCAAATTGACGTATCAGTATAAGGCATTACAGACAAAAGCAGGAACAAGAAATGTAAAAAGAATCACCACAAGCAGATTGGGTTCACCAGAAAGGGACAATGGAACTCAAAGGAGAAAGCTAAAACTGCAGTAACACATAACCTCCACCCAAAAGTGCCCCAGTATCCAAATACAGGAATGTGATGTGACACCAGGCTCTCCTGGGAACGCTCTCAAAGACTAAGGGAAGTACCAGTGGGTCCGGTGTCTATCCTAGGAATTTTTTTTTTTAAAAAATGGTCCTGAAGTGCCCATAAGAGTCCTCAGGAATCCTAGAATATGTGTTGTTCTGCATATCCATAAACAATTTGGGAAACGGGATGACAAAGATGAGGGCCAGCTATGAGGCATTACAAAAGGATCTCATAATAGTCACTACTGAGCAAGAAAATGGCAGATGAATTTCAGTGGAGATGTATGTGAAGTGATACAGCTCAGACAACATAATCCTAATTCTATGTACTAGAAGAGACTCTTAGTTGACTACTAACACTTAGAAATGGAGATATTTAGTATTTATCATAGGTAGACCCATGAAAACATCGCATTGATTCTCACTAGCAGTCAAAAAAACAATCCAAAATGCAGAACATAGGAAAACAATAAATAAGAGAGAACATAACGATGCCACCCCAATGCATAATGAAGACTTTAAACTACTCTGTTTCCACCACGACCACTTGCAAATGAATGCAAAAGAACTAGAAAAGATAGGTTTCCAAAGATGTTCAAAGCTGCAACACAATGGCTTGATACTGACGGAGTAACATTTGGTTTTAAGGTTCCTCTTCTCTGCATGGACCGAGCACAACTGTCCTTTGATACAGCTCTTTTGATTTTAAAAGGCATTGTCCATCTCAGAGCAACAGAGAACAACCTCCACTTGAGCTGCCTGCGTGCAAATGTGTAGCCAGGAAACCCCTTGAGACTGTGACCATTCCTACTGTATCATATGCCATGGGATAGAAGACAAAAACCTATCCCTGCCAAAAACATAATTTGCAGAATCAGGGGCTTTGTGTTTGTATATTTCATACACATAAATATGCCTTGTGCAAACCCCATGCACCCAATCTGAACAGTGAGCAGCTTTTCCTGTTCCTTTGTACACTCCCATTTGGCACATCGGCAGTTTTCTCTCTCTTATTTTCCATGAATTTTTATCCTCTCATCTTGTTAACCACGCATCAGATACAATCTATCAGTGCATACAACCATTTATTGAATAAACTAGGGTTCAGAGGGCTCAGAGAGGGTCAGGGAACATGAACTTTCTGTCATCCAGCACCATCTCAATCTTCTCTCAGATTGGCATTTGTCAAAAGTAGCTTAACTTTGCGACATTTAACAGCCTATGAAAAACAAGATGGTCCAACCCAGTCACTAGTGGCTACAACACTCAGCTGGTGCACTTATAAAATTGTCCTACCCAATGATACTAGGCTGGCAGCCACAGAATATAAATCATGTCCCAGAGAGCAACGACAGTTAATTACATTCTGCTCCCTGAAGTGTCCGCTTCAGAAGAGGGCTGAGACAATACACAGCAAAGCAAGCAAAAGTTTGTACTTTGATGAAAGTAATTATTTCAGGCTCCATAGCTAATTAGCACCAACTCATATCATTTAGATTATTTTTAATGTAAATGTAGTGATCAATATATCCTTCTTGCACACTGTATTCTACTTGTATTGGTTCTGAATTCCCCTCCAAAAATGTGGCTTAATAACTTAGTTTAGCTTATTTTGCAGATGTCCTCAAAATCCTTCCTCCTCTTACTATCAAAATAATCTTAAAGAAATAAATTTTCAATAAATAAAACTACTATTTATGCAACATCCCAAAATGTGGATATACAAAGATAAATTGAGTAAAACACTTAGGAAAAATGTATGCTTTGCAGTTAAATATATTCAAAATAGCTCATTGTTAAAAGAATTCCATCAGCTAAACATTACGGATAATACATTCCTTCACAGGACTCAAAGACATGTTTTGCAGATTACCTGCACTGTAACACATACCAAAAGTGAAATTATGGCCTTCCTTGTACCCATATAGATCCATGGAAGTCAGAATATATTGAGGTACTCATTTGATTCTTTGAGCTATTTAATACTGACAGCTACATATTTTGGCTGTCACTTTTAAACCGAAGCTAAAACGTGGCTTTCCCTCACTACTTTAATCCTGACATAATAACTTGAGAATCTGGGTGTAGTCAAGAAAAAATGTCGAGACGCAACTTGCTTAAAAGTAAGGACCACAAACTTTGAGCCAGGGAGCACGAGTTTCATCACATGAGGAAACAGTGTTCATTTTAAAGGTCTGTTTAATGAAGAAAAAGGTGAGCTGAGGTTTCTTTCTCTACCAGGTTTTAAAAATACATTTTGCAATAATATTCCACAGATTTAACATATTGGCATAATAAGGTAACATGAAAAATAGTTTTAATATTGAAAAGTCACTACTGTCATTGTGTAATTACTTTTCAAGTTTTTCCTGAGGTTTTGCAATTACTTACTAAACACAGTTATTATTATTGCAGAAAATGTTCTTAAAATTTACTCCCCTAAGGAGTCTCCCCTAACTTTCCACATTCTCACAGGTCTCTCAGTTCAACTGACTTCAAACTGAAGAGGTTTCTTATTTCATTTTTGACTGCAGGATCAGGCCCACACTCTGCGATGGGTATTACTTCTATAATGATAAAATTTCAAATAAAGGTAACCAACATGTTAGCTTACATATGAAATATAACTATGCCAAATAGCAGCTCCATAAAAGAGCAAACATCACAGACATTCATAGGAAATACAGCAAAAGACATTCTGCAAATCCAGGCATTTCCATTTAGTGTTAGCTGAAAGCTTACTTAACCAGTACTGTTACCCCATTTCACTGAGGCACAAGCAAGAAAATATTAAAAATCAAAGAAATCAAAAACAACCTGGTAAATTGTTTTAGTACTAAACAGATGTTGCATCACTTGAAGAAGTGTCTAAAATCTCACCACCTACCAGTCAGGTTTGGAAATTGCCTGAACTCACTGGCGCAGAAAACAAGCCCAGCTGAGAGACTATGGCCACATTCTGATGCAAGCTGGCCGGGTGGCAGCAGGGATTACAGGACCAGCTACCCATCTGGACAACCTACCACCTCCTAGGTCTTGACCAGAGTAGTCTGTGCTCAGGCCACCACAGTGGGCTGCATCAAAGAAAGGGAATCAATCCACCTGCCAGGGTATATAAAGCAAAAGGAGCGACTTATAAGGAGCAGCTGAGGAAACTGGGGTTGTTTAGCCTGGAGAAAAAGAGGCTGAGGGGACAGACACCTCATTGCTCTCTACAACTACCTGAAAGGAGGTTGTAGAGAGGCAGGAGTTGATCTTTTCTCCTGAGTAACAAGGGATAGGAAATGGTCTGAAGTTGCATGAGGGGAAGTTTAGATTGGATATTAGGGAAAAAAAAATTCACCAAAAGGTTTGTCAAGCACTGGAACAGGCTGCCCAGGGAAGTGGTTGAGTCACCATCTATGGAGGTATTTTAAAGAACTGTGTAGACATGGCACTTAGGGACGTGGTTTAGTGGTGGACTTGGCAGTGTTAGGTTAACAGTTGGACTTGATGATCTTAAGGGTCTTTTCCAACCTAAATGATTCAATGATTCTATGAGTGTGGGAGCACTAGCAAACAGATGCTGAGCCAAGTTCAAAGCGCATCTGTTTTCCTCACATACCTCTTAGGAGAAATAAGGTGTCTGAGTCTTCAGCCTGAATTCAGTCTTGCTGCAAAAGGAACTGGGGGAATCTAGTCTTACTAGGATTTTCCTGCAGGGCTGACCAAAGTGGTTGCAAATTGGATACATGGATGGTGAAATTTTTGCTGGAATGGAAGGACAGCAATGCCACTTGTCCAGCCAGTGGGCAGGTCCAGTGTGCATGCCATAGCATTTAGGGTCTTTAAGAGGTTCCACAGCACACAGTTCAGCTGCCTGAGAAGGCAGGTGGAAAAACCCCTATGAGTGGCTCTGATAAGCCATCAGTCTACATGGGATCTCATGGGACTCTCCAATATTCAAACACCAGACTGGTTGTATCTGAAGCTATAAAGGAAAGATGTTTGGGCCAGAGCGCTTCTTACCTCAGCTGCCCTGTGTAGCACACTCTGAGCATGCAACCAGAAGCCATTGCTTCTGCAGTCTGGAGCACATCTTCCAGGTTAGAGAAACTTCAAAACTAGAACCATGCGTGAGGGAAGAAGTGGATGCTCAGACAAGAGGCCTGAGGGCAAGGCTGAGAGGCCAGTGGTGGTGGGTGCTGCTTCCATTGCTTTTCACAAACCTGGAACAGGTTCTCACCAGGAACAGCAAGAGGCTTTTATATCACATGGGCATGGCTAAGAACAGGAGCTCTGTTTAGAGATAAGCAATAAAGAAAATGTTTCTATACAGGCTGGAGAAAGAGATAACTGGGACGATAAATGTGGAGACAGACTCACACTCCTCTGCACAGATGGTGTAACAGCCCCTTGAATTTTGAGCATCATCTGAATAAGGTTCAGTGTCCAGAGTTTGCTTATTCAAGATATAAAAATAAAAGATCTAGAGAAGAAAATGTGTGGAGCTAGTTTTTTTATTAGGACTTTTGCTCAAAGGAAAAAAGAGAAGGCCGGGAAAAGGGGCAGAACTGTGCCAATTCACTTATTTTGGTGTCCAGATGACCAAAACCAGAAGTTCAATCTGTTGGCATCTTCTCATTGTCACATATCAATAAGGCTTGAGGTGACTCAGTTCTTTCTAAAACGTGCAGAAGCCACTGTGGAAGCACTTGATTTGTTTGGGATCACAACTTGGCTATGACTGGGGATGTAGGCACATGATGAAACACTACAGGTGTCCAGCTGCACTTTGTCCCCATGATGCTAGCACACCCAGCCACTCCAGAGATTTGCAGATCACTTCTATCTGTGTTAAATGTCCATGCCACCATCATCTTGGAGTGATGCATGGTGCAATCTGGAAGATTACAGTGACTGCTGCCATTACAATGAGGAGAATTTTCTTGTTCACAGCATAAACATAGGGATTGTGATCTTTAGTTAATGTTCTTAATCTAGGAGACCTCTTGAAGGATCAACCAAAGAAACCTATTCACCATTTTTGTAGGAGTTTTAAGATCCCCATAAATGGGTCAGATATATTTGTCCACAACATGGAACTTGAAACCAAATTAAAAAAATTTAAGCAAGATACACAGAGAGGTATTCACAGGTCCGTGGCAGATCCACTATGAAGGTGCCAATACGTGATTTGTGAATCCACATACCTGGCTGGATGCTGATAAAGACAGCAGACAATCGTAGCCCAATCCATCATCTGTCTTATTCCTATTGCACTTTAGGAAACAACTGCTCAAGTTACTATGTTATTTGTCATTTTTGTCAGCTGCAGTAATGATTAGGAGTTGTGGATCCACCGTTTTGAGTCACAATTTGTGACATTAAATAAGCTTTCCATTGCCTGGGTATTCACACAACTTTAAGATTACAGTTCAAGGCTAAGCTTTTCTCCAACACAGCCATATCTATGGTTTTATCCACTTCTTATTCAGCATTCAAGTTATTCAATAGGAAGGATGAAACAGAGGTATGCAAAGTGAGATTGCCACTGGCACCTCATTATCTTGATGGCTCTCTGTTCACAGGCTTGTTAGGGACCTGCGAATGATACACGCTCTCAGCAGCATTAAAAGTAACCACAAATGTACTGGGAGTGTCATTAGCAAATGAAACAAGAAAAGGCCCAGAGTGATATAGTACTGAGGAATGAAACTAGACACAAAGCTGGGCAATTCCTGCATCAGGCAGGAAGATGCAGCAATCTTTACAGGCCTGACTAAAGAGTTAATACTGGCTAAAGAAGTCATGCTCAGGCAACAACAGATGATACTAGAAGGAACATTTGGCAGGAATGGCAATATCCTAAGACTGCATCAAATAGCCAGCAACTACAGCTGGAAGAATATATTATAATATTATGGTGCCAAAGACAAGAAAAAAAAATCAGAAACATAGGATTTCCTCATGGAACATTTTAATAGGGAACTTGAAAGCAGAACTGTATGCTCAATTATAGATGGAATTAAGGAAAGAAAAGGCATAAATACACTAATGTTTGTTTCGTATTCTTCCTCATCTCGGTAGTAGCAATACTCTGGCAGAATGAGTTTAAGAAGAGGTAGGACACCTCCCAGGCACAACAACCACAGCATCAAGCATGCAAAAAACCCTCTTTCTACTTGTCCTTCAATTAGTGAGGATTTTCCTGGTTCATTACCTTTGCTTTGACTTAGCTTTCTTTTTCGGGGAATGGATGTGCTGGAGTTTGAAAACAGTATTGCAGATGCTTTGGCTTACTTTCAGTCTGCAAGGATTCCAAGGAATACATTCAGACCTTGGGTATTCTTGGCCTTTGGGAAGACAGTTGGTGCTCTTGAACCAAAAAAGCTTTAAATTACACAGAGCTGATCTCAAAAGATTTCCTAGTATTGACAGTACAAGTGAACTTAGAATACGGCTGTGAACTTACAATACTACTATATCATTCTGTGCAATTAGGTTATAACAGAGCATCTCATGAATAGGAATATAACATCACCACAACGTCAGTGGTGTGGTGACCTTTTGGTGTGGATGGAATAACTTTTCAGATCCAGAGTACTGATGAGAACATTACCAGAAACATGAAGCAGACACCCTTCTGCAGACACCTTGAGACACTGTGATGAGAATGATGGAACATGCCTTCCAAAGCCCTTTTTTCCTCATAGACTTGAAGACTTTCCCCCCTCCATTTCAGAATGAGATTCTGATCATGGAAATCTGGAAGGGTTTGGCCAATGTCCAGCTTTTACCAGAAGAAGCAAGGATTTCTTTTAGACAAAGTAAGACCAGTTAGAGAGGGGGAGGATTTGCTGTCATTCTGACCAAGGGCCCAAAGAAATGGAGCTTCCAAGTCCAAGCGCCAGGAGACTTAAAGGACTCTCTGATGCTCTTCTCTTTGTGCAGAGACAATTCCCTGCCAGTCATGTTGGCAGCTAGAATGTGCTACTTCAGAATGAGGCAGCTACCTTGGCTTCCATTGCAGGATCAGATGAGGGTAAATTCAGTCAGTCTGATGCCAGAAAACCAGTTCCTGCAGTATATACATCTGCCCTCTTGTAGGTACATCTCCCTAGTTAATTCTACTCCCCCTTTAAGAATGATTGCCTACTCCCACTTTTGCTACAGAAGGTATTTGGGCAGGTCAGTGACGTAGATGTGCAGCCAACCTTTAATTTCTTGGGTTTATGAACCAGTAAAAAGGTTCAGGAATCATAACTGAGCCTACCAGCATGATTGAGAAGTTTTCAGAAACTTCAAAGAAGTGGCTGGGGGAGATCATCACAGAAAATCATTAGGCAGCTAATGCAAAAACATCTCATAGTGCTTTAGAAGAGGGAAGGCATCAGAATGCCACATTGTAGAAGCACTTTTCACCCAACACATGCTCCACTTGGCCAATGATACCATCAAGAAGCATGCAGCTCCACATCAACAAATGTCCACACATCGACAACCACATCTTAAGAGCTTTACAAGGTCACATGTAGCAGCAAGGATTCTGAAGACAGATAAGGACCCCAGACTAGTGTTAAAGGTAAACACCGCCTAGCAGGCTTGCAGTCTGTGAGTAAGAGGCATGGGCCAGTCTAAAAGAAAACACATGTATATCTGGAGGTAGACTGGTGGACCTTGAGTTTTGGGCAAAGGGACAGAAAGAATATCTTGACAGACTTTGGTCTTCTCCCACTTACATCACAAAGTCCTTAACTGTGCTAAACGATTCTGATACACTGAAGTGTAGGTTTTTATAGAAGCCTGTATCTATGGACAGGGCACTCTTTATGTCTAGAAAATACATGAGTAAAGGAAAGTTATGGCGTTCCAATAAATTGTACAATTTGGGCATCATCCCTGTTTTCTATCAGAGTTTTGTTTAACACAAACTGCAGATATTTCAGATACACTCACATTTTACGTTATGAATTTTAAAGTTTTTTTTTTTCTTGCCCTGCAAATTGAAGTTATAATAGATATGCTCTGGCAACAGAAAAAAAACTGTTCTAGATACCACTAAAAATGGTCATAAGTTTTTAGTACTAAAAAGAGAGAGGGGGGCAAATAATGAGTTTGTCCTTCGTACTGTATTGAAAGAACAAGACAATAATCAGACAGAAAATTAAGCTGACCTCCAGCATTTCTAAACACTGGAAGGCTTTCACAGGTTTGGGAAAACAATTTACTCTCTATCGATTAAAGCAGCAGCTAAACATGGATGACTGATCTCATTTTACCAGTTTTCAGTTCGTGCAGGGTACAGAGAAATACAGAGGATACTTTGACACAGGGAATTAAAAGGTTGATACTATCACTGCATTATTTAAAAGTCCAAGCTGTGAACGGTCATCTTTCAAGCAGACTCTGGGAGTCTTCTATCTCTGAGGAGTTGAGGTGCTTAATTCCAAAGGTCAAAATCACAATATTTTTCTAAAACAAACAAAAGCAAAACCTCCCAAGAAACCTCTCTCAGTAACAAAAGCAGTACATTGTCTGAAAGAAAAGTAATCAGATTTCCAGGCACACTTTGTAAGTAACCTTGTTTACTGTAATTTTGCAACAGCTTTTATAAATTTTTCATCTGAAATCAGGAAGGCTACAGCTCGTATTCTGACAGGTTGAAATAGCTGAGTAAGTGGAATACATCCCTATGTGGTTGGCTGTGTTTGGGAACACTTAAGAATACATTGCCAAAAAAAAAAAAGGCAACTCAGACATCACAGTGATGTATTATAACAACCAAGTAAAAAATTAAAATAGAAGGAAAGCCTCTCACTTTCATTGATTTCAGGGTTTTTTAAGAAAGCCTAGAATGTAAAAATGGTTCATGCTTCACGATTATCCATTTTTTCTGAACATTGTCCGATCCCATATTCCATGCTCTAAGCTGTTCTTTGAAGTACAAGTGAGAAATACGAATTGAGTGTTATGGTGAGTCATTTGGAAGTTTTGTTTCCACAACGGGCTTAGGTAACTTTCAGTAAAATCTTAACTGCTTCGTATGAAATCTAAAGGAAACAACTGTTAAGGAAGATTTCCTTTTACTTCAAATGCACAGCCCAGACCTACACACAGCAATCCCATTTCACTTCCATTACGCCTCCTTTACAAAATTAAACCTTCTGTCAAAACAATTGCATACATACTGGATGTGCAAAATAAAGACAAGGATATTAATATTGGCTCCTGTGGCTCAGATACTCGTAACTGCTTGCCCCTTGTATATCATCAGGCCCCAAAAAAGAAAAAAAAAAAAAAAGAGATGAAGATTCCACAGCTACATAAAAGGAGTATTCTTTATTCAGGTGCGGGAGAAACAGATCTAAACCTTCAGGAATATTTTAAATAGAAATGCAACCAGAGCTAGACTATAATAAAATGCTTTTAGGTGAAACTCTGGGCAGGGCTCCAAAGGATTTTGCCCAACATCCTGTGGCTGGAAGTCTGTATAGGCAAGCTTTCTCTCTGCCTGAAGTTACTTTCATCCGCTGACTGGAAACTTTAAGGATGAACCCCACCTCTCTCTCCACTCACCCGTCCAGTTGTTAGCCACAGGAAGATAAAGGCTCAGGAAGAAGTTCTTTTTTTTCTTCTTCCGGTATGTCTGGAATTCCAAATGCAGACTGAACTATAAAATTCACTCTTTCTTAAGTAGTAATGCCTGGTGAGATTCAGCCAGCTCATAGTTTTGTCTCCATAACTTTCAGCAGTCCTTCAATCTGTGCCCAGTGTTATGCCACCGTTGTTATCGTGAATGATTTACCGCAAGAAATGGAATTACGAAAATAAGCATGTGCAACTTGTAAACAAGCTGTAGATCATACCATGACTGAAAGGTATGAAATTTAATGCTAAACACTGTCAAGCCCAAGTTCTGCTGCCTTGATGTATGCAAGTATCATGTACGTTTCCACACCTAACTATGCTTCAGCCTTGATATCTGATGCACTTCCATTGCCATCATTGGTCCCTTCAGCCCGGACGGACAAGCACCCAAGTTAACACACCAGAATGAGACAAGATGTTGAACCCATATTTTGTACACAGAGCTCCAAAACTGAAATATTTAGGCAGTAAACAACGGAATTATGAGGCATCACCATTACTGGCCTCACATTAGCTCTTTTACAACTGTTCTGTATTTAGTAGGAATCACACTTCAAACAAAAAGCTCAAAAAACAATTAATACAAGTACTAAAAGGAAATAAAACAGCAATTAACTCTAAGTTTAGCCAATCTTGCAAGCAGTTCCTGCAGTTTTTGAGACAAAAGTTTGGTCATAACAAGCAAGAAAGCAGGATTCTCTGTCTGTTTAAGCAAACACTGTTATGGGCAGTGCCTCTAGAAGAGAATCCGTTATATTATACTAACCTACTCATCCTCACTCTTAGAGATCAGTAGCTCTATTCAATAAACATTAAGATTTCCAGAAGACCGTTAGAAAATTTTTTAAAAGATGAAAGGTCTGAGACCCCCTCAAACCCTTATTCTTTATTTCAGAAGTGTACAGTAAATGCAAACAGCCTGCCTCTAATCATTAACAGCAGGAAAACTCTATAAGGAGCAAGAATTTTACTGCCCTCTGCAGCTTTTCCTTTGCGTTCAACGCAAGGGCAAAACGCCACAGATTTCTGGGTGAGATAAACTGATACCGACTGTCATCTGCCGCTGTGACATATTTTTCCTCCCGAAGGCTGGAAGCCCCAAAACGGACACGCAGAAAAGGTATCAGACCGACCGAACTTCACCTCCCTTAAAAACGGAGGCTGCGCTGCCCCAAGGCTTTCTTGAGAAAATGGGTCAAACGCTAGAAATCGGGGGGGGGGCGGCGAGGAGGGAACGGCCCCTATTTACTTGCCATAAAAATGTTACTTCAGGTACTGGTACGGACTGCGTTTTCTTTGTGCGGCGATTTAAGCCTTGCCTCGCAAAGGCCAATAGGGCCAAGCTGCCAGTTGGAAGGGAGCAGAGCCAATGAATTAAGTGAATTAAACTCGATGCGCTTGTTGACTCAGTTTTCGCCCCATCAGCCGCGCCGCCGCTTGCTCCATCGCCGCCTCAAAACATCGGGCAGCAAAGTTTGGGCGGGGGGTGTCCCCGGGCCCCGCAGCCGCCGCCCGCCGCCACCCCGCCGCCTCCCTCCCGCCACCAACTTTCCTCCGCAGGAGCAGCAGCAGCACCGGCTCTCGCCCGCCCCGTCCCGTCCCGCCCGGCTCAGCTCGGCGGAAGGCTCCGGGTGCGGATATGCCAGCCGGCAGGGCGGCAGCGGGGATGCCCGGCGGCGGGAGCAGGGACGCTGGTCAGCGGGGATGCCCGGCGGCGGGAGCGGGGATGCCGGGCGGCGGAGCAGGGACGCCCGGGCGGGCGAGTGGGGATGCCCGGCGGTGGGAGCGGGGATGCCGGGCGGGCGGCAGCCGGGATGCCCGGCGGCGGGAGTGGGGATACCGGGCGGGCGGCAGCGGGTCCTAGACCGGCAGGTCGTCTCTTACCAGCCCGGAGGCGAAGAAGACGGCGAGGAAGGCCAGGCAGGCGCCCATGACGATGAGGAGCAGGAAGACGATGAGCGGGTGCTGCTGGCTCATGCAGTAGTAGGACTCGTAGAGCCAGTCCCGGGAGCGGGACTGCTCGCCGCTCGCCCCGCAGCCGCCGCCGCCCGCCTGCTCTGCCCGCTCCAGCAGGTAGCGGCGTCTCCTCCTCATCATCATCGCCTCTTGCCACATCGGGCAGAGCCCGCGCAACTCCCTCAGCGCCGCCGCCGCCGCCGCCGCTGCTGCAGGAGGCGGCAGCCGGGGAGTGGAGCGGGGCGCGCTCCCGCGCGGGAGGCGGAGAGGAGGAGCCGCGGCGGCGGCGGCGGTGGCATGGTGCGGCGGGCGACCGCGGCCGCCTCGTAGCCCGCCCGGGGCTTGGTGCGCCTCCGGCGAGCGCCACCCCGCAGGCACATGCCTTGCCTGCCTCCTGCGGAGGTGGGGGCGGGAGGCTCGCTCCTCCTCGCCGGGGAGGGGAGCGGGAGGACGCCCAGAGCAAGCGCCCAAGGGCGGCGGCGGGAGCGGGAGACGCCTCGGAGCGCGACCGTGAAAGCAGCCCCTGCTCCGCGCCCCTCCGCCCCGGCGCCGGGAAGTGCCCGAGGGGCTGCACGGACGCCTGCCGCCGCCACCCGCCGCCTGCCTCCGGCAGGGAGGGCTCGCCGCTCCCGGCGCCCCCGGAAGGCTCCGGTGGTTCCGCAGGTGTCTCACCCGACGGCGGCAGGGAGCCACGGGGCGCCCCGTGAGCGACTCCCGGGGGGACGCCGCGCCTTGCCGCGAGTGCGTGGCAGCATCTCCCGACGCAAGAGGGAGATACCTCTGAAAATCTCTTCGAAATGATACCTGCGGGCTGAATCTCCTTTTTAAAAATAACACCTCGATTTTTGTCAAAAACAGACATTCAAGTTAGGAAGCAGTGTAACATAAGTTATCCACAGAGTTCCTTGCTCTGAAGGGCTTTGTTATCCCTAACAAAGCAGGCACTCAAAACAAACTGGACATATAATTCACTGAAGTTACTTATCCATCACGCACACCACATACCCATTTTGTGAGCACATGCACACAGTTTTTCCCCAGACCATTGCCTCACTGAGTGTCCCTCCTCGCAGGACAAATCCCTCTTTGCCCTCTCTGGACCACTCACCAGCCTCTGCTCTTGCTTTGCCACATCCTTTATGTCCCAGGGAATGCAGGGCTGCCTGAGATCTCCACGGAGAGGAAAAGACCAAAGCGACATGGATGCTACTGAGCCTAAATGACCCAAAGGTGGCCCCTGGTGACTGGAGTAATGGCAGGAGCAAGCGAGGCTTGGGAGTACTATGACAGTACAAGAGGTGCAAAACTGGCACTACTGTAAGTAGTCATAAGTGAGAGATTTTGAGCAGAGGGCTAACCACTAGCAAGGTGGAAGAGAAGGTAACTAGGATGATGTGGACTGAAATTTCACCTTTAACACCTAATGCTGCCTTCTTTCTCTGCCACTGTTCACTTTTTTATCCAGAATAAGAAGAGGTGCGTCAACCACCAGTGTAACAAAGGAGAGAAACCAATACAACATATAGCTCAGAAGCCTTGTCCATACACTTACACTTTTTAGATTCCTCAAGTTTGAAGCAAGGATGAGCCCTGAGCTTCCCTGCCCCCTGTTCCTCTCATCTGGCTGGAAGGAAGAAAAGCTCCTTGGCTTTCACTCTTCCTTTCCCTGAAGTGCTTGCTGGGGCAGAAGGAACAGATGAGGAAGAAGTGAAAAGTTACAACTGCACCCACTGTTCTGGGAGAGAGAGGGCGAAAAACTCCCAGAAGCAGCAGTGATAAGATTGAAGGATGAACACAAATCTATGTGGGGAGAACATTCTGGCAGAATTAATTGCCGGGAAGGAGTTAGCAGAGGTGGGTGTGAGAATTTTTGCAACATGAAAAGGCTTCACTTGCAGTCACTTCAAAAATTGTGGAGTTGGCCACCCTCACTGTCACACACACATATATAAGTGGGATAAGCAAGGGGAGTTTCAAAAAAAATCAAGAGACAAACCAGAACTGCAATATAAAACTTCTTTTACAAGCAGATCGCAATGTTTTGGATTTGAAAGCATCTGAATTTTGATCTCTGAGAGGTGATCTCTCACATATGTACTTATTTACAGTACAAGAATAATTGCATGATTCTGTACAGACTCACAAAAGTGTAAAAGACCAGAACAGGCAAAATGAAGCATGCTCTCTGTTCCATGTACACAACAACTATCCCTCCAAAAGTACTTGAAGCTTACAGGATATGTTAATACAGATTAGGGTAGTGGCTGTCTTTCTTCCTCCAGCTTATTCTGCTTTAATGGCTTTCCGCTACTTTCTGCCTCTCTGGACCTGAACAGAAAAGGCCATTCCAAAGAGTTTACTACAACAATCATGTCATTTGTTTGTTATTTCAGTGAGATCTTATGCCTGTAACAACTAATTCCTCATTATACTATTCTCATGCAATTTCTCAGGAAATAAAATTATAATTCCACAGCAAAAACTTAATTAACCCAAAGGTTGCCCAGTGGTATCTCATCCCTTTCCAGAGTGATGTGTTCAGCATAACTCTCTCTTCTGAGAGACCAGACATAAGGTGCTTCAACAGCTGAGCAAGAGGGAGTACATAGTTATGGTTCCATTTCACTTTGTGTTTTCTTGGCCAGCTGATGGCCTCACCCCGTCTACTTTCCCTCTCCAAACTAGAAACCTGCGTCTTTCAATTCATTCTGCAAACTCCAGCTAGGAACATCCCACACCTTAATGCTTAGAATCCTATCGGTCCTTAGAGCAGATCTACAGTTTGAATGGAAAAGTTCAGTGAAAAAAACCCACCATCATGTCAAGTAATTAATGACTGCACCATTCCATATATGGATAAGGTAATTAAAACTGCACAATACCCAAATCTGAATTTGACCTTCTAATTTGAAAGCACTACTTTTTAACTAACACTTATTAACACTTTTTTTTTTTTCCAGGATGCATTTAATTAAATTAACATTATTACAGTCGAATGACAATTATGTCATTGCTAAAGTTAAAATGCCATATGTTTCTAAAGACCAATTTCCCTAGGTAGCCTAAAATATACATCCTTACTTGGCTCAACCTGAAAGTTTGCTGTGCCTTAGGGAAAAGGAAGGTGCAGTGAATTTTATGATCTGGGGCTGAAAAGCAAAGGACTTTTAGAAAAATGCTCTCCGTGTATTCCATCTTACTTCTCTAAAAGGGAAAAAAAAGCAAAGCTAGCACTTAAGGTTGTCAGAAGCTATCTTCTGTGTAACCTTGGGACTCCAACAATGTCAAAGAATTTGTTCCTTGAGCAGCTGGTGTCTAAGTATCTGCTGTATCTCTCTGGAGAAGCAAACCAACACAGAACAAAAGGTTGAGGTCCACAGCTGCTTGTCAACGCAACCATGTGCCAGAGGCATTACACTTTCCAGTAGCAGATTGATTAACCTAGAGAACTTCTATCTGGACCATCTCTGGAGGTCCCTTCCAGCCTCAACTGTTCTGTGATTCTGTGATACCGCAGCTTATTACTAGTGTCAAGGGATCTGTGACAGGTCCTAGGTAGAGAGCTAAATAGGAACAGAAGATACAGGAGAAGGTCCTATTCTCTGCATTGCTCTCTTTGCCACTTGGGCTTGATCAGTCTCCATCACCCTTCATTTCCTTCATTTTCTATTCCCTGTTGTCTTCTCCTGCATGGGTGTTTTTATCTGGGATGCAAACTAGCTCTCAGCAGAGGGACCAGAAAGACTGATCCTTTGCTCTCAGCTGCTCTACTCAGCTCTAGGCCACCCCAGCCATCTTCCTTGAAATAAATTGCAAGGAAGAGATGATGCATCCCACAGTCCCAAAACACAGCAAGCACTCAAAACAGCCATAGCGATAGGTCTGAGCACAACACACTGCCCACAAGTCCACTGGTGGCCAGATTCCCCTCCTCAGCGGCTGGCCACCAAAGCCACCTAGGAGAGCAAACCCATCACTATTGTCTTGACACTGTACTGCCACTGCCCATGTCCATCAGGCTACCTTATGCTGAGCTGCAATTGCAGGGAAGGCTGCCCTGCCAGTACAATTACAGCCACTGGCTGAACTGCACTTCCAGAGCTTGGCTACAGCAGCACAGCCAAAGTCAGATCAACAAGCCCTGTTTAGTGTTGCTCTTGGGTGACACCAATCCATGAGCCATCCCAGCCATAAGAGTAATCCATCAATACATCCAGCTAGTCCACAATTGTAGAAGGGAAGATTAAATTTTGTGCAGAGGCCCAGGCACTCCCTGTAACCTTGAAACCTGGAAGCTGAGAAATAGTAAATCTACATGGATAATTGCTTAACAACATTAACTTCTCTATCAGAGATACACAACTTTTTCTTATTGTTTAACACTGAAGACTGCTAATTTTTACTGAATTTTTCTGGATTCATTTCACTGAGTTCAGTTATTAGGACTTGCTCTCTCAAGCCTTAGAACTACAGCTATGTGCTACTGTTGCTCTTCAAAAAATGATGACAGAATTTCCTACAGGAATATATTTGATTTCACACATCTGGAACCTGCTGAAATTCACTTTTGAGTTAGATACAGACTTGCTTGAGGTGTTTAACTTTATTACTTAAGGTGCTAAATTACAGTCTGACTGATCTATAATTCCTTGTGTTCTTTTACTTTTCTTCCTCCCACTTTTTGAAGCTAGTATCTAACTTTGGGCCTCAGTCAGCCTCCATAAACTTTTAAGAGTAATTGCTAATAAGTTATGAGGTTAATGAAGGAACAACTTGAGATCCGGATGAGCTGAAAATACCTCAGTAATCTCCCTTCTTCCCCATTTTCATCACAGATGGTAGCTACACTGGTCATCTAACCATAGACAGCCTTTTTATTAAAGATTGAGGCAAAACAGAGATCAGTATTTTAGAAGTTTTGGTACCATCTGTTATTGGTACTATCTGAATAGTGTAGGTCAACTATTCCCACAGTCTACTTCTTTCAAAAAACATGGGATGAATATAAAATTATCCAGACATGCATTAGCTTTCTCTCTGCTTGTATTTTTTCCTTTCTTATTTTGATCATGCTGTTCTTTATACTCATTGTTATAATTTGACTTAGTTTCCAAATTCTGTACTGTATCATACTGTTCCAATTTCAAGACATTAATCTCCAATTATACACTTCCTAATCTTTCATATTGGGGCTTTTGCAAACTTAGTAGTATTACTAAGGAAATTATCTACTTCTCCAGGTAACCTGCTTTTAGGCAGGAGATCTAGGGAAGGTGGGAGGAGAGGAATAAAACTTCAGAAATTTAAAACTACTCAGGCAGTTTTATAAAATTCCAAATTAACTGGATAAACTCCAAACCATTCCCATAGGGAGCTCAAGAAAGACCTGTTCAATATATGACTATGGTCAAAACACTTTTACAGCATTAGAATGCATAAACAATAGGATGATGAATAATTTAGAACATACAATAATGCCTTTATATTGATCAATCATACAGATTCATCTTGAATCGTATTACCCTACTTACCCAATCTCATTAAAAATATTGCAGAACTAGAGACAGATTCTTCAGAACACAAGTAATCAAAAACAACAAGGAAGAGTTTTTTCTATTTAGTAAGTGTTATCCACAGAAATGAAAACATAAGAGGGAACATAGTAAATTCACATAAAATGAAACCTTTAAAAAAGAGTGCTTGGAATCTTCTGTTTTCCTTATCTGTTTTGTTTTGGTGTTTTGGTGAGGTTTGTTGGTGGTTTTTTTTTCAGAAAAAAAGATAGACTGGAAATTAAAGGAATGAAATGCAAAATTAGGAAGTGGGATATGTTGTTGTACACAGCCTGTAGTTAATTTGTGGAGCTCTGTCATGGGAAGCTTTTAACGCAAATTTATCAGGGTGACAAAGTGGATTTCGTTGTCAAAATAAGCCTGATAATCACCAGTAATAATATAAATTACAAGGAATATTGATCCTATTGTTTCATGAGTAATGTCAGAGCAAGGCAGTAGATACAGAGGTGAGACAAAAATATGAAAGGCAGATTATGTGACAATGTGTTTCTTGCACCTTCCACTGAATTGTAATGTGGCTTTTTTTTTTTCCCCAGAGACAGGTTATTGTACTGGATTATTCTTTATTCTCATTCAATTGGGGCTTATGGTGTTCCTATAATTTTAATTGATTTAAAAAGATACTGATTTCCTGAATACAGGGCAAGATCATTGATTCAGAGACCACTGACTCACATAACAGGATCTAAATATTCTCCCCACAAAAAGGAAGGCATATGAATGGTAAAATTATTTTGTTTGTAGACATTTTATTATGAACTTTACTCCACCTGCACAATCCACTGAAAGTAAAACAAAGTGCACCTAAAGCAAAACTCTAACTAGGGAACCCTTCAAAATTATTGCAATTATCAAATCTGATAAGTGGCACTTGCTGACCTATATAGGTTAGTCAGGTTAACCCGTACTACAGAACAGAAACATATAAATCTAAATATAAAATGAGCAGTTAAAATAAATAAATACATGTAGCTACATTCATATCAAAGAAAACCATATTCATATGTATCTAAAAGGCATTTTTGCAAAATCTCTGTCATAGTTTCAGTTTTTCCCTCAGTAGCTCTCATAGTTATTTTAAAGGAAGCTCCCTCCTAACAGGAGCTGCAAATGACAGTACAAATTAATGGTATAATCCTGCAAAATTCAAGATGTGATCCCAGTTCTGAAAATACTTAAAAACGAGTAAAAGACTACACGTTACCTCCAGGACTTCTGTGAGACTTTTTGAAAACTCAGAATTAATCAGTGAAATAAGGTTTTGCAAGATGGAACAACAAATATTTTTCTGAAATTAAACATTTCCTGCTGTTAATTTTATAGTCTTCTTGGCTCCAAGAAAGACAATCTGTGCTTATGTTTTTATAATTATTGTGCTATTATTTATTTAATGGCCATCAGTTACTATTTTGCTTTGACTGAGAAAGGAATACTGTAGGAAATGTTATCAACAAGTTAATATTTAAATTTGGTAGGACTTAAGCACGAAAGTGCAGAAGAGCTGAATACCACTCCAGACTTGGATCTCAGGTAAATTTTGTCCATAATTTTCCCGCTTGCCAGAGCTATACTGTCTCTCCCATTCCTGCAGGGGTCCTGCATTCCTTCCTCTCCTTTTCCACAGCTTCAGCGTGTTCTGACAGTCAAATGCCACATGCTCCTTTCAGAGATGGAGCTGACACTGCTTGCTTTCAAACAGACATCTGCTGGGCTACTTAGTGACCTTAGTAAAAACGTGTGAACCACAGATGGCTTCCAGAATCATGTGAAGCAGTACGAGGTAATGGTTTCAGCTGCATATTTGATAAGAACGCCCAGCTGACAGCAGAAAGTTGTAAGAATTGGTCATGTTCCCAGACCCAAGTCTGGGGAGTTCTGCCAAGAGCAATGGATCCCAAGATTTTGGAGAAAGTGGTATTTCTGAAGTGAGGCAGGAGGGGCTGAAATGCTACTGAGGATAAGAGGTCACTCTGGCCATGAAATCCAGTACTATTGGATGAGTGCTATAGGCTGGGGTTCAGGAGGCTGGAGTGATTTTCTGAAGGGAGGCGTTGGGTGTGTGGGCTGAGTCAGGTCCTGGCACGGCATCACACCTTAAACACAGAGATTGTGGGCTGAGAGCATAGCTTAACCCTACTGCAGCTACCACTAAGGAAGGGGGAGCTGTAGGGTAAATGTCATTGGCAAATGCAACCCAGCCCTTTGCCTCGCTAGTGAGGCCTACTACACATTGGGAAAGCTCCTCTAGAGAATGTGGTCTTGTTGTTTTGGAGAAAAGGTAGTGATATTAATCAACAAAATACCCCAACTTCGGATGTTTTCTTTAAAACAGCTCATTGATATACAACTGGGTACTGCTGATGTGTATTTGGGACAGAAGCTTATAAATGTCTGCTATAGCAATCTCTCAGATATTTGAGCACTATCTTATCACTAAGACTCTTTGTGTAATTTTTTTCAATTTTGAGATCAAGATTTCCAAGCCTTGAATACCAGAGACCTATCCTTTTCACAGGGGCTTTCTGCCTCCTTATGACTGAAAGAAAATTCACAGAATCACAGAACAGATGAGGCTGGAAGGGAACTCTGAAGACTGCCTAGTCCAACTCCCTTTCTCAAAGCAGGGTCAAGTAGAGCTGGTTGCTCAGGACCATGGCCAGTTGAGTATTGAATACCTCCAAGGATGGGGACTCCACAACTGCTCTGGGTAACCTGTTCCAAAACCTGTTCTGCTTTTTCTAAACAGAATTTGTTGTCTTACATTTTTCTCTTCTTGCCTCTTGTCCTTTCACTGAACAGCACTGAGAAGAGTCTGTCTCCATCTTCTCAGCTCCTTGCCCCCATCAGATATTTATACACAGTGGTAAGATCCCACTTGAACCTTCTCTTCTCCAAGTTGAACAGTCTCGACCTTTCTTCATAAGACAGGTCCTCCAATTGCCCAATCAACTTCATGACCCTACATTGGACTCACTCCAGTATGTCCATGTCTCCATTGTACTGAGAAGCCCAGAAATGGACCTAGCACTTAGATGTGTCTCACCAGTGCTGAGAATAGGGGAAGAATCAACTCCCTCAACCTGCTGCCAATGCTCTTCTGAGTGCAGCCCAGTAGGCTGTTGGCGGCCTTCACCGCAAGGGCAGATTGATGTCTTATATTCAACTTGTCCACCAGGACCCCACAGTTCTCTTCCACCAAGCTGCTTTCCAGACAGCTCATAGTATCAGATATCAGGTAAAGACCTACATGTTCTTAAATCCTGTTGCACCCTCATTTGTATACTTACTGATTGTTAGTATTATAGTGGGATCAAAAATAATAATTGGTTTGCTAATACAAATATATTCAATGTATTTTTATCTTTTTTTTCTTTTAGTTTCTAAGCCTTCATTAGGTATGTTTGCTAAATTTCACATATGTTTCACTTCAAATAGCTATGAAAAAATTCCCAAGTTTCTAAAGTACTTTGTGATCTCTAGGAAACAAAAGTAGCACAAAAATAAGTACATTCTTTTCTACTTCTTGTATAAGGCTGAAACATTTTCCATAGGGTTTTTCAGCAAACACTTCGCTTAACACAGTGCTTTTCTGTTCCTTGTCAGTATCCAGTACAAAAATGATACAAGGTTCACCTGATCAACACTAAATTGTATTTTTTTTAAAATGACATACTGATCAGTTAGTAGCTAATTTTAATGTTGTGCATATTTTTATTCAATATAGGTGTCGGTTACAATGAGCAAAGATTCTTGGTTTAATAGGAAACCATTTAACTTCTATGGCTGTACTGTTTTCTATGATATATTAAAATATAGTGGTCAATCCCATAGCCATAAGAAAGCATCCAGTAATTTTTATTTTTTTTTGGTTAAAAGCAGAATAATCTTGATCACGCATTCTGTACCAATACTGTCAGCTTCTCGCTTCTAAGATCCATGTTTATTGGACATATGAGTTATTTACACTGTTACTGGGAAACCACCTGTGCTAGTTTGAAACAACCACTTAATGAAATGCTCTTGAAGCCATGCCAATTAGGTGAACATTAGACAATTGTGATTAGGTTATGCTTACTACAGTAAATTATGTGCAATAACCATCACTACACTAGTATGATAGAATACTTCTACATTACCTCATTTTCACTTTTAGGGCACTAGAAGTGATTCTTGCACCAAGAAATTATAGACTTTTACATATAAGGTAATTCGAAAAAATACACAGAGGGAAAAAACCCCCCAGCAATTATGGTAACATATACATTCATGTATCAATACCCCACACCTTGTTTACTCTGCACAGGTCCCATCTCAAAAAAAAAAAAAAGAAAGTATTGAACATAAACATGATGATGATCCCAGTTAGAGGAGAGACTTAATGGAACAGAGCTGCTTTGTTCCTCTGTTCAAAAGAGGACATATCCCCCCATTCTGTTTGAAACTTATGAAATATGAAAGCTGTGAGGGCAGTGAATGGAGAATGGCCATTCATTATTTTCTGTAATGCAAAAACTAACACACACCTGGTAAAGCAGTCATGTGGTAGGCTTAAAGCAAAGAAGCATTTCTTTTTTGAATAAAAAAATCTACAACATAATTAAATTGTGGTATTCACTGCTAGTCACTGTTATGGAAAACAAATACAAATTCATTAAAAATGGACTAGAAAAAAAATCAAGGAATTAGTTAATCAGGGGCTGTTAAAAATGATAAGCAGGGTAGAAGAGCTTGCTAGGGAAGACCCAAACAGGTTGATCCATGGAAACTAAGTCATTAAACCAGAGGGAGCATTATCCTATACGTGTCCTGTTCTTACATGCCTTCTCTAGTCTTCACTACCGATAGGCAGGAACTTGTGCAAGACAGTATGGACAGTCTTATGATTTTTATCCTTGAGGGAAAGAAGTAAGAATTAGTCATAACTAATTATGGCAGTTCTTATCAAGATAATGTCATTCTTGTATTTTTTTATAAAGTACTGTTTCATTATAAGCTCCTAGCATCATACCTGCTATATGGATTTAAATTAAACTTCTATGTAGAACCCTGACTGAAAAACAACACCCTTTCCTTTTGATCGTGAGAGTGTATTCTTTGTGGTACCAGTAATTTAGCTATTGACATAATTTTTCGCTAGCAATGTAT
Organism: Limosa lapponica baueri; assembly: GCA_002844005.1. Taxonomy (NCBI): domain Eukaryota; kingdom Metazoa; phylum Chordata; class Aves; order Charadriiformes; family Scolopacidae; genus Limosa; species Limosa lapponica. Next base: position 87,121 of record KZ506051.1, read on the forward strand.
TTTTTTATATATGCATTGATAAGTCTGTGATCTTTACTGTGAGGGCAGTGAGGCACTGGAATAGGTTGCCCAGTGAAGTTGTGGATGCCCCATCCCTGGAGGCATTCAAGGCCAGGCTGGATGGGGCTTTAAGCAACCTGGTCTAGTGGGAGGTGTCCCTGCCCATGGAGTGGGGAGGGGGTTTGGAACTAGATGGTCTTTAAGGTCCCTTCCAACCCAAACCATTCTATGATTCTATGGTTATCTTCTAGCGAGGTTGTGTATAGCCAGACTGGCCATTTTCTTATTGATGCAAAACAATGTAGCATCTAAAATTCACATGCAGCTAAAGGCAGCAAAATAAACAAAGCAATTATGATAGAGAAATATTTTAAGGATGTAAAATATAGATAGGAATATATCAAATACTAGTTTAAAAAAATGAGGCTTTGGAAAGGAAATAGAACTTATAGAGCAAGTCACTACTTTTAGTTTTAAAGATAGGGTAGAAAGATTCACATAATAAAGAAATAAGTAGACTCAAGAAAAAAGAACAAGCAACAGCTTGATGACAGCTACAGGAAACCAGTTAAGGATCAATATGAAACTTGGAACATTTGTCCAAAGTCCAGCATCAGTTTCATGCTGAGCAGTAAAGTTAAAAGAGGACAATAGACTGATGAAGAAATACAAGAGAATGCTTCCATGAGTTGGTAGAGAATACTCAGACAGCTGTGACAGTAGTGTAGGAGTATCTTGGAAAGTTATCAACATATAGAGAAAAGGATAAGAATTATAAGGTAATCTAATAAAGAATAAAATTAGGATAAAGTCTTCTGGTTACAAAAATTACCCAATTATAAAACAATTAAAAGAGCACTTTAAAGAGGTCCTTCATAGTGAAGCAGTTAAAAAAAAAAAAAAAAAAAAAAAAAAAAAAAACAAAACCCCCACACAACCAAAAAATTGGCCATTTCCTAGGCAGCTGAGACATTTAGAAAAGAGTAAAATTTGTAAGTGTAAGTTTAAGTACAAGCACAAATTTCAAAAGGCAATCAGAATTCCCAGGAGCAAAGCATGAAGTGTTCATAATTGTCATGCTAAAATACTAAAAGCAAGAGGAAAATTCTAATGCAATCTTATCTAATTCATAAACTGATCGTGCTGGTCTGCAAATTTGAAAATATCCAAAGGAATAGAGAATGATAGCTTGATAAATCTGAAAAAAAAAAAAAAGGTAAAAATAAACTTTTTCAATGATTCTTAGCTCACAGGTTGTGAAATCCTCTTTTTGCTATTGCACTGTAGTTTTACATTTTAAGCAGAAGAGAAATACAGTAGTTTTCTGGATCTGTGAAGAGCTGATCGTTTTAAAATTAAACATGTTCATTGACTGCTTGGGAAAAAAAATAGAATCTATAAAAGCTGCACAAGTATTTTGGTTAAGAAAGGTCACAGTAATACATTATGAGGTTGTAGGGAGATCAGTACTTGTTCTGTGTGCTATCAATACCTAATTAAGATAGGGAGCTGTTTTTCTGCCATTTTCCCTGAAGTGTCCATGAAGTGTCCCTTTCATTACAAAATTCACAGGTCTGGTAGGAAATAATGACATGCACCAGCTTTTTTTATAAGGCTAATGATCTTTGGTGCTATAGAAAAAGACAAAATATACAGTACAACACAAATCAGGAATTAAACAATGATTCTTCCACAGACTCTAATTGATCTTAACCTCATTTATTTTGTTAGACTAACAGGGTTTAGTAGGGACAACTTTCAGGCACATGTGTTTCATCTGCATCAGTTTTCACATCTGAATCAAAAGCTGTAGAATTCATATTAAATATAGATTGGAGAAATTTTCCTGATTTAAATGAGATATTTCCTTATACTGTGCATAAGCAAGGTGTGGAACTCTTTGCTGAAGGATGCTGTGAATGCTGTCTTTCCAAGGGTTCAAAAGCAACTTGAGAAAGTTGTGGGACAGTGGGGAAAATCTGCTGGTCGCTACTAGGCTCAGAAACAACCTTCACTTCAGAAAGTTCCTGAACAATTGTTTTTCACAGCCACAAATTACTGAAGACTGAAAGGGGAGCCAGAGGAGACACCACTACACATTTTGTCCAATTTTTATGCGCCTTCCTGCTGTAGCCTTATGGCCCAGCATATGTGGTATTTTAAGTTGATTTTAAGTGTAACTACAAAAGAAATATGTGAAAAGTTTCTTTTACTGTTGCCCAGGTTGTCGCAGCTGCAACAGCAAAACTACTCAGCCTCCAGCTGTCTGCTGCCTGTCCTGTAGTTTTAAGATTGTTTTATATATGATGTTATCTAACTTGCTTCAGCTAATTTTTGCTTAGCTTTTTTCAACTCTGTAGTTGTTCTGTTTCTAAAGGAATCACGGTAATAAGATGTACCAAACCTAGATAACCATAGTATGACTAAACCTGGTGAGATCAGAAACCATGAAAAAAACTATGTCCAAACCCAGGGAATGAATCTTCAACACTTTATTCTGCTTTGCAAAAACTTGGGACACTGACAACTTGCTGTGACAATCCACTGGAAGGGTGGGAGCTTAAAGGGCAGATACTGTTGATTTTCTTATGTTACTAATGAGCTTTAATAGAATTAATAAGTTTGGGTTATAACTGGTACTGTTGTTTTAACTAGACTAAAAATAAGAGGTTGTGATCTTTGATTAAACTCTTACAGCATTAGACTAACAGTAAAGGCCAGTCATAGATTGTCACGTAATGTGTGGTCTCTTTGTTACTCAACATGAACTTCTGCACGTACTACTGGCCATTATTGGAGACAGGTTCCCCGGACAGATGGACCTCTCATCGCACTCAGTAGGACCTCTATTAAGAAGAGGCTTTGAGACAATTACCTCAATGGAGTGACCAAACTATTCCCCTAGAACCATTTCAAAGTTTTGTCATCTTGGACAGCAGCGAATTGCACACACACAACGCTCCTGCTATTGTAATTTGAGTTTCTGGGGTGTTTCAGAAATCTTGGAGGATAGTCATTAAGACTGGTAATAGAAAACAGGTATCTTTTCAACAAACAGATCAAGGGATGAATTTTAAGTTCTCACCCACACTATACTCTCATCCAAAACCCCAACTGTATAAAAACAGTAGTTAAATTCAATACTACAAAAGCACCATCCAAAAGTGAGCTGCAAAGCCTTTCCCTCTTTTACTTTTTCTAGAGAATTATCAGTAAATTAATTGGTGAATCAAAAAACACCCAGCCATTAACAGACCAGATGACTTCTGGCCAGTGAAGAAGGGACTATGTGGTCCAAGAAAATTTTAGATCAGATATTACTTTAATCCTTCTCCCCACTGATTCCTGTATAGAAATGGCATAAGCACAGTTACAACACAACAGGAACAGGCTTTCTTCTCCAAAAAACCAGAAATCCATAACAATGATAAAAAAGCACAAAAAATATTAGTCTTAGCATTATGCCAGCAACTGTAAAATGTGAAAAAACTAGTTAAAGGTAAAACAATTTAGATTACACAATTACTGCTAGAAACCATAATTTAAAAATAAGGTCATTCTTTTGTTATTGTTGGGCCAATTCCTGAGGCTGTCTAAATACTGATAAATCCCACTGAAATAAGTCTCACAATCCTCAAAAGCACTGAACATCAACACCTTGATACAAACTGTTTCTGCAGGGATGCTCAGCATTCCTCGGGGTGTGATTTATACAACTCCTTCAATCAAAAGAAAAGTGGCTCTACTTGGGCTTTATGTTTTCTTTCAGCCATACTGATTTCAAAAAGAGTAAAAAGCCCTCTGTATGAACACTGCAAATGTGCTTAAGTCACTTCCACATTAAGTATCACTCCATTTATAAATCCTTCAAGCATTCCTTGGCTCATTTGAATACTGTAATGTTTTACATGCACAGATGATGCATAAGGTTATTCTGGTGGATATATGAGAATATAATATATGATAATAATTACAGTTATCATTTAGCTAGTATTGAAATAGAAAATGCGCTAAATACCTATTAAATTCAGGACCTTCTAAGTGAGCCTGAAACCTATAAGAATGCAAAAAAAAATTGTTTTCATTAGCACTACGTGCTTTCTGATGTTGGTGAAGGATCAGTAGCAGAAAAGCTGTAAGAGTGAGTAAATGTATAATTAATATATAACACGATGCCAATGGATAAGGAATAAAGATCTTCCTGTAACACAGAGGGCATCCTTATTGTGGGAGGAAATCAGGCATGGGAAGGAAGGAAGGAACCATAACAAGTATCATTGACTTTGAAGGTCTTCAGACCCTTTGAATGTTGACACTGAGTCCTGGCTTTGTATGTTCACAAATTAAAAATAAAGTATGTGAAGTCTTCAGCCTAAGAATAAAACTTATTTTGATTTTCCAGGATATATGGGGATTGAAACCAGAGAGTTTAACTCAGAACAAATATTTATCCTGACCGAAATCCCATTTGGGTAAATATATTCTCCTGATAAGGCAGTCATTCCTAATATAGAATATTCATTGCCATATTTGTCAGAGGTAACCTTTTCTTCTTCCCTCATCTATAAATAACTGCTTTACTTCGCTTTATTACTAAAAATATTGCTTCACTTTGCTTAAACAGGGGATATGATTATGATAACATTGTTACTGTTATTATAAGCAAGACAATAGCATTAACGCAATCATGAAGATGAAAAATCAAGTGCTGAAAATGCCAGGGCAAGGGCTGAAAGCTTTAACCATGCCTCAGGTATTTATTTGTATCCCCAAGAAACCTTAACTTACTATAAAACAATGAGGAATATCTTATCTAACGTTACAAACCTATATATGGAGCATACATCCTTCCTCAATGTGTTTGCTTTATAGATTTGTGTGATCTACAAAGCATACCATGTTTGAGAAAAATCGGAGATTAACATAATAGGGAAGGAATAGTTAAACTAAAATTTTAGAAGAGAAACTTCATACGCTTGGAGCTTTCATTTTGTCCAAAAAAAAAAAGTGTGAAAGATTTATTATGTGAATGGGTTGCTAACTTGGAGTGCAGAAAAATGGAGTTGTAGACTAGTGCCAAATAGTTATATAAGGACATGGCATGCAACAAAATTGTGCAGTTTCAGGAAAAAAACTAAACTTGGTATTAAAATACACAGCAGTGTGAATTATAGATCAAGTGTCATACCGTCAACTGGACTGTGAAAGAGTAGAGCGCACAGTTTCATGCTTTATTGTAAATAAGTTGGCAGAAAGAGTAATTTCATTTAGGAACAAAGGCAGATTCACAAGTGTCGAGAGTTGCATATTACATGGATCATAGATAATGCAAAGATTCTGTCTTCCTGGTGTATCCATATGGCTACCACTTATGGGAAATGGCAGCAAATTTGAGTATTCCTGGTATCAGCACAGCTCATCTCAGCAGGAAAAAAACCCAACAAATGACACACAACATTTTTTGGAAGAAGAATCATGATGCTTTTGGTTAACAACTTTAGCTGGACTTCAAAACAAAGAGGTGTAGTTCTGGATTTGCTATAGAGTTCTGGAATTGTGTCATTTCAGGGAAGTGATTTCTCAGCTTCCCAAAACTGCCCTGAAAATATAGAGATTAATTTAATATTGGATTACCTCTTGTGTACTGATATTCCTGTTACTAAGAATGGTGTAGAAAGCAACTTTATAACTTTATGCTTTATAACATTTAAACAGTCCTGGGAAAAGTTATGCACAACTTTATAGTCTGGAAGAAATACAGAGCAAGCAAGATTACCTGTGCAGGGCTGGGTGTAAGCATAAGAACAGACATTTAGGGGTGGCAGCAGATTGCCCGGTGTTGGTCCCCAGTTCTCTGCCCTTGGAAGGATCGTCTTGGTTTCCTTGTTTTCTGTTTGTTCTCAGGTTTTTTATGTGGTTGGATTTTGTTTCCTTGGCTTTTTTTTTTTTTTTTGGGGGGGGGTGTGTTGTTGTTGTTCTGGCTATGCTATCCATGTTAGAAAATAAATGTTTAAGTCCATGGAAGAAATGACCAGGAAGTCTAATATTACTAATAGCTTTTTATACTTTTCCTGTTGAACAACCTTGATGAATTCTTAGAAAAAGTACTTTCCCCTTAAAAAAAAAAAAAAAAAGTATGCAGACGCTAAATCTGGGCCAGTTTAAAAAGATGAGTAGAAAAACATTAATATAAAGGAACAGAATAAAAAAGACCATGGGATGAAATGAAGTATACAAAATGTAACAGTAAGACCTGTAGTGAGAAATGATTTTTTTAATGACTTTAGTTGTGGAATCAAAACCAAAGTCCCAAAGTCCTAGTAAATATGAGGGGATGCTATGACAAGCTCTGTGGAGAGGCCTGATGGTTTGGTATAAGATTTTTCGGGGTCTGTTGCGATCAGAGGGCTACCAAGGTAAACATAATTAAGAAAAAATTAAGAGTCTACCTTCTAGTCAAGAGGGAATAACTGGATAGAACAGATGCTTTCAAAAGAGCTAGATCTGATTTAATTTCATCCTAGGAACTGTTTGATAATATCTGATTTCTGTCCATGACAGGGTAACAGACTTCAGAGAAAGAAGATGGCTGGGTAAGGTTTTTAACATCATCTCAGATGGTATTCTCATATGCAAATGAGGGAAACGATCCACAGATTAAATTTTTATAGAGTAGGTGCTGAGTTGCTAGAGATCAGAAAATCTGCACCAAGAGAGCAGCTATTTCTGACTCAGTGTCTGAATGAATGGAGTGATCTAGGAAGATGTTGTGCAAGTCTGTCCTAAGTCTGGTTCTGCATCATATTTTCATGCATAGCCTAAGGATGAGGTAAGAGAACAGGTTTATTAAATCCGCAAGTGAGACCAATTTGGAAGAGAATACTTGAAGTGAAAATGAAACTTCAGAAGCTGGGGATATGGTGTAAAAAAGTAGGATTCTACTGCACAGGGGGAAACACATGGTGCTACCTGGAGGCAGAAGAAATCCAGTTCGTACAGAAAACAAAGAACAGCTGGTCTGGTACAAGCCTGCAAAAAGAGATGTAAAGGTTGTTGCAGAACAGTACTTATGATGTGTTCCCTCAAAAAGCTACATGTCCAGCTAGAGTTTATAAGCAGAAATATAGCCTCTAATTCAGACTGAGTGATTCTGCAGCTCCAGTTGGCAACAGTAAGGCAGCGGCTAGAGCCCTATGTTCAGAGTCTGGCACTGCTGTTCAAAGAGGAGCTAGACCAGAGTAAAGATAATCTATAACAGAAAAATGAGAATGAGTAAAGGACTGGAAAACACTCAGGGCAGTTGAGAGAAAGAGAGAGAAGGAAAAACCTCTGAAAAAGAAGGGAATAATTGATTCATATGATAAACACGGAGAGAAGTAATTAATTGTAGGTTTAACAGGGAAGATTTTAGCGAGTCTGTAGGATTTTTTTTTTTCTAGAAAGTTTCTTACATCACTGGAACAAGTTAGATAGCAGCTGGTAGGATGTACATAATGGTAAATGATCCTGTTCTGGGCCATGGGATGGACTAAATGAACTCTTGAGGCTTCTTTTCCAGTCCTATGATGACTGCTGCAATGGTGTGTCCATGAAATTCAGGTAATTGCAAATTGCATATAAATGAATGGTTTTAATACTTGAGATCTTCAAAGCAACTCTGAAATATGCAATAAATTAGAAAAACTGTTTTGGGAAAAGCTTGGTTCAACATCATCTTGATTTTCACAGACTACCAGCCTGTCAACTAGTACTGCCTTATGTAGACTTTAAAAATATTTCACCAGGTGGTGCTGTTACACATAACCTTCCAAGTCTTACCCTACCACCTGAGCTCATGGCAGTCTTGGGAAAACCTGTGGGTTATACAAAGATGTCTGTAGAGGCAGAATTACTTTTAATCTTTGACATGGCTGTAAGAGTTGTGGAAAGAGGAATTGTCTTGGAAGGCTGCTTGGCAGACTTAATTCCAGATTGCATAAACGACATGCATAAAAGTATAAGTAAGTATAAGTCTGTTGTGTATGTGTATGCATATAGATGTGTGTATGTATATTTTATAAGTATATCTGCTTTACTGATTTCTCCTTCTTTTGAAATCCTGGATATGACTTAACAGAAGGACCACACAGCCTCAGAGGAGAGCGCTGCTGTCCATGACTGGTGCATATACAGCTGTAATAGATAAACACGTGCTCTGCAAATGTATTATGAAAAGCACAATTAAGATTAATTAATTTAGGGACTATTTTTATTGTACAGGATAACAAAACAAGCATTCTGTAGTACATGGATAGCAAAGATAAGCCTTATATTTACATTAAACCAAACAAACTTTGGAAGACTGTATAATTCTGCATTCTAAATACAGAAAATATTTTTATTGTCTTCTAAATGTTCTCTTTTAGAAAATGAGAAAGTTAAAATATATTAATACAGTCAATCTTTTTACATTAAATTAAAAATGTAGGATACATACAAACTTTCAATGAACTATGAAAAAATAAATCATAGAATCTATAAATCTAGGCTAGAAGCAACTTCCCACAGTCATCTAATCCAAGCAGGTTCCTGCTCCAACCAGGATCAACCAGATCAGGTTGTTCAGGGCCTTTTCCAGGTGAGTGGATGGACATTCCACAACCTCTCTGGGCAACTTCTTCAAGTGCTTAACAGACATCAAATAAAATTGCTTTCTTTGAAACTAATCAGAATTTTCTGTGTTGCACTTAGGTCCGCTGCTCCGGGTGTGATGCACTGTGCACCTTTGAGAAGAGCCTGGCTCCACTTTCTCTATGCCATTCTGTTAAAAACTTTATAAAAGCAGTAAGAATTCCTCTTAACTTCTCATCTTAAAGCTAAACAAACCCAGCTCCCTCATTCTCTCCTAATATTTTATGCACCCCAAGCCCGAATCAGCTCCACTGGATTTACTCCAGTATGGCAACATTGTTCAGATGTAATTTGTGCTGCTGTTTGTCCCATCCGCATCTATCTCTGAAAAGAATCTGGCTCTACTTTCTCTACACACTCTTACTAGACACTTCAAAACAGTAAGATGTTTCCTCAGCCTTCTCTTCTCTTAAGGGTGAACAAACCCAGTTCTCTCAGCCTCATATGCCATGTGCTGCAGTCCCCTAAGCATTTGGTGACCCTCCATTGGACTTGCATCAGGATGTCAAAGTCTTTCTCGTACTGGGAAGCCCAAAAGCAGTCACAGCCGTCCATCTGTGACTAACCCAGAGAGTTATCACCTCCCTTTACTTGCTGGCTACCTGATATGTTTTTGGCCATCCTTGCTGTAGGGGCACATTGGTGACTCATGTTTATTTTTTATCCTTCTTGTACGACAGGCTTCCCCATGCCTTTCCTGCAAAGCTGCTTTCTAGCCAGTTGGTGCCAAGCCTGTGCTGCTCTACAGCGTTATTCCACCCAAAAATGCAGGACCATAATTCTGTGTTGAACTTCATGAGCTTCCTGTCAACTTATTTGTCCAGCTCATTGAGGTTCCTCTGAATAGCAGCCTTGTCCTTCAGTGTATTAATCCCCTTCTCCAATTTGGTGTCATCTATTAACTCGCTGAAGGTGCTTTCTGTCCCAGCAAATTATTAGCAAAGACACTAAAAATATCACCCCTCATATCAGCCTCAAAGGGATGCCACTAGTAATGACTGCCGTTTAGACTTTGTACTGCTGATTACAACCCTTTGAGTCTGAAGATGTAGTAAATTTTTCACCCATTTTACAGTCTACCTTTCTAGTCCATATGTTATCAAATTGAATACAAGAATACTCTGTGAGGCCGTATCAAGTGTTTTGCCAAAGTCAAGGTAAAGTTCATGTGCTGCTATCCTCTTCCCACAAAGCCTGGCATTGTATTGTCTCTCGCTATATATTTTCTGTATATTCCATGAGACTCTGGCAGCAGGCTTAGTGACTTGGGAAGCCAGATGGCAGATCTTGCCAGTGAAAACTGAGATAATAAAAAGACATTGGGCACTTTGGCCCCTTGTATGTCCTTGTATGTTGATATACATACAGAAGTTCTTGTTGCCATTCTTTCCATCCGTTATTAGTTTCAACTACAGCTGAGCTTTATCTTTTCAAACTCCAACACTGCATGCTTAGGTAACATCTCTATATTCTTCCCAAGTAGTCTGTCCATGCCTCTGCCTGCCATGGGGTTCCTTTTGGAGACTGAACTCAGTAACTCAGTCAGGAGGTCCTTGTTCATACTGACCTTCTTCCTGTGCATCAGAATGGCCTGTTGTTTTTTTGAGGAGGATATCCTTGAAGATTTACCAGGTCTCCTGGGTTCCTTTGCCATTTTCCATGGGATTTGCCAAACAGATCCCTGAAGAAACTGAATTCTATCTCCTGGAAGTCCATGGTTCTGATTCTTCTATTAGTTTGATCACTTTTCTCAGGTTTTTAAATGCCAAAATTTCATGATCAATGCAGACAAAGCTGACCTCAGCCTTCTTTCCCCCTGGCAACTTCTTTCTTGTTTGTGAGTAACAAGTCATACAGAGCATCTTCCCTGGGTGGTTCATCGGTCACCTGGGTTAGATCTACATTCTAACCTCTGTCTAGGATGGAGCTCCTTTTTTTTTTTTTTTCATTAATTTCTTATTAAAAACTTGTTAACCTCTAAATTACAGACAGTAAATAAACAGACAGCTCAATAAAAATTCAATCGGTTTCTCTGTTCAAGATTGAAACAAAAATAAAAATAGGATAATAGGATGATTCAGGTGGGAGGTCATCTCCTGCAGGGTCAGAAGCTGCTGATCTCAAAACAGGGTGAGCTATGAGGTCAGACCATGTTACTGAGGGATTTATCCAGTTTGGTCTTGAAAACTTCCAAGGATGGCGACTGCACACAACTTTTTAGGTGATCAGATCTACTCTTTGACTGTCCTCATCGTGAAAAAGTTTTTTCTTATATCTAGTCTGAACCTATCTTGGATCAACTTATGCCTATTGTTTCTCATCCTCTCACCCCTGGGAATAGCTTGGGTCCATATTCTTGATAACTTCCTCATGGGTACCAGCAGACTGCTTTTAGGCTCCCCCAAAGCTTTCTCTTCTCCAGGCTGAGTAAGCCCTATTCCCTCAGACTCTCCTCATATGGCATATGCTTCCTCCGCATTTTATGCCAGCAAGTTTACCATGTCCAAGTCAGTTTGCAGCATTCTGTGACATTAGGACCAAGCTCTCCTCAGGTGTCATTCAGGGAACCTCTAGAATCTACTTCAAGGTTGCAAATCCCACTTTAGTAACAAACCGCCTGGGACTCAGGCATTGCACTGATGAATGTGGCAATGCCTAAAAATCCTATGAGAACCTAAACTGATGTATTCAATCTTTGGAACTGAATGGTGAAAAAAAGAAAAAAAAAAATAGATGAAAAAGCAGGGTACCCTATCAGGATTTTCAGAGATAAAGACCTAAGAACATTAGGAAAGGCATCCTCAAAAAATAGTAAATATAGTAGAAAATGTAAAGGCTTTGTGTCTTCTACCAATATAAACTGTGTAGACAAGCTTCTTAATTTCTTGAAGATCCAAGGTAGACCATTAAAGGCATTAATAGTACCAGAGGTATCATCTCACTATGAAGAAAATTCCCACTCTGTCCTGCTACCACCTGATATATATGTTAATTTCTGAATAGCTCTAGCAATTCCAGCTGTTTACAATTTGGCCATAGGACAAATTTATTATTTTCTTCTTGTGCACTCATATGTGCTTGTTCACTAACCTCTTCTTCCCACCAGGATTTTTTTTCCATACTATGTCAAAAGTAATATACACGGTGGCATTATAATTTTCTGATGTTGTACTTTATCACAATAAGGAAATGCTGTCTTATTCCTTTGGATACAGGGAAAGTAAAATAGTATATAACGTATTCAAATGGCTGTGACTTCAGTTCATGACTGCAGTGATTGAAGCCTACCAAATGGTTTAAAGACTAATTTCTCATAATATTACTTGAGGGATATAAATAATACAAATTTTTGAGCCATCTTTTAGCTCAGGGATGAGTTTCACAGATTTGTTAATTTATGTGAGCTGTATGACTAAGGACTTCTAAGTTGTCTCCAAATACTTTTAGCAAAACTACAAATGAGTGGAACTCTTTTCCTGCATGGGTTAGGGTTTTCTTTTTTTTCTAATTGGCAACTTTTGTGAATTGTTCGACTATTTTTGATTGAACACGATCATATATTACAATCTGTCTTTTGTTTGAACTTTTGTGTATTTACCTCTGAAATACATAAATATGTAAAGAAAGAAGTATTTGGGGATATGCAATGAGCCAAGTTCATATTCACATGCAAAGCAGGCTAGAAGAACAGCTGATCATGTAGTGCAAGCTGTCAAAGAGGTTTCAAGGATTCAATAGGTTGAATCGGTTAAGGATCAGTCAATGGAGTCAAGAGAGAGAATTTATCCCCATAGAAAAAAAAATACCCTAAATTTCAGGGTTGAAATGGGCTGTTGAATGGTTTTATGCGGTTTGGAAGGTAGAAGAAATTTGTATATCATTCGTTTCTTGGAATTCCTGACCCAAATGCACCTGCTGTTTCTGGGCAGTTTCCTGTTATTCAAAATAGGAAGTAGTTTGTTCCTATGATGGTCAATGTTACCAGGAGCCCCTGGAATGTGGGGATTTTAGAAGTGTTAGTTGGTTTATTTTGACTAATTATTTGTCAGATGTTTTGACAAATGTTAAGGCAACCTAGAGAGTGCTGCAAATCCAGTACCACATTTTCTTTGCACAGATTGACACATGGTTCACAAGACCCCTAAGACAGTTTCACAAAAACTGTTACTGTTTTTAGTAGACCTGCTTTTGTAGATTATTGTTAACCAGAATAAGTCAGGAATTCTCACTCTAGCCCTGATACTAAACATGCCATAGAATAGAAACAGTAGTTATGAACTCTCTACTCATTTCAAGCATTTCAGTAAGGCAAATGTCATATCTATAACTGAAAGCATTCTAAAAATATACAGCTCTTCGCACAGAAACTTGTGTTAATGATAGCTGAAATCTAGAGCTGTTAGATGAAAGCATAGTATCAAAGGAATCCATGACAGCAATTCTCACTTGGTCTAGAGCTGACTTTGCCATAAGAGCTAGATCTAGCAATAAACGTGGTAATAATTATGCAGCTGAACAATTAGGAAATATTTGCAAACTTCCAGACAGATGAATCTTGCCCTAAAAACCACACTTATAATTTGCTTTAGTACTTTTATTATCACATTGATTGTGAAAGGCAGTCATATAGGAAATTGTGACACCTCTCTTGTTCTTCCTTGACCTCTCTTGGTTGAAGGTATGACTGCAACTTCTAGGATCCCAATACTGTGTCATCATGCTGCTTGTTTCCACTTTCAGACTGGTTCAAGGTGAACATGATGCTTTCCTGGGGAAGGGACACCCTGTAACTGAAATTCCTTCTGTTGTTTAAAATACCTCTCCCCAGCGCATTTTCTGAAAGAGGAAGAGATACTTTCCATGTTTGAGACAGCATTTCTTCTGAAGGTGGAAACTCTCTAGCATCTGCTGAGATTAGAAATGGTCTATTTAAAAAGTACTGCTTTGTTAATTCCTAAAATAATGCTTTTAAACTAGTTGCACTTCTCTTTCAGAAGTAATATTATTTACTCCTTTCAGAAATAAAGAATAAATTGGTATAAACCAAATAAAACTAAGCCTGTGAAAGCACAATAAAACATAACATGTCAGCTTCTAGTGGTCCTACATTACACATGTAGTTGTTTTAATACTTATTATTTAAATGCACAACAATACTATCTGAAATACCTTTTTTCATTTTCTAGTACCCCTTTTTTTTCCTGGTAAATATGTGGAATATGCTTTCAAATGGTTGACCAGTTCAGAGTTCCTCAAATCAACAACATAACTCAATGTACTTAAGAAAAATTTAAAATTGCATTCTAAGTATTAAAAAAAATGTGGTCTTAGACCTGCAGATATGTATCTTTTCATTTAGTCATATGAGCTACTTCACTTAATTATCAGGATTACTCACAGCAATGATATTAAGCATGCACATGGGGTTGAATAGTATGATCTCTCTAGACTCCTTACGGTCCTATTTCTTCCAAATCTCTGACCCTTTTAGCATTCTCATTCAGCAGCTTGCTCACCTGAGAAGTATATAACGGAGACAAATTTTACTTGTTGAGAATTATATCATTACTTTAAAATGAAAAAGGGCCAATATGGACATTTTATTATTACAATGCTTATCTTCAATTAGCAAAACCTTTAGTTAGCCTTCATTAACTCATAAGTATGAAAATTAATTGCTGAAATTAATCCTTAGTACATCTTCATGGTGTTTCTTCTACAAAATGAAAGATATTTTTTCTTTATTTCAGTTGCAGCTGCTCTAGAAACAGTGAAATAATATAAAGAACAAGTAAATGTAACTAAATAAGAAATGCTAAGTATAAAATTACATTTCTAACTGATATAAAGGGCCTTTTTCTCCTACAACATGCCGTTCACAGACAAAGTATATCCCAGGACCCACATATAAGCCATTTTACTGAAAGCACGCAATGCAAGTGATATAAATGTCATCACAATTTGACATTGTAGAAAGTCTCAAAGAGTTTATCAATATTCATTCCAAACAAACTGATTTTAATTTATCTTCATACACTTGTGTAGTTATTTCTAATGTTGCAATGATCAGCAAATATTCTGGACGCTTTGATTTTCATAGTAATGGAGTGACAATGCACATGTACTTTGCTTGTTTGTGTTGAAGCTGATGAAGCTTTGCCTCAGTGGCTCTATTTGGTCTTCAGTGTTATTAAAAGCTGTTAAGACTTGTGAGGCCAGGATCACAGTTTCTGAGAGCAAGAAACTATGCACACAACAAGTCAACAAATAATGGAATAATTGATGTCAGTATGATCTAGTCAACAAGTCAATGAATCTGATAACAACCTACTTAAAAATCCTGGTTTCAGGATTCAGGGAAGATCAATGGAAATTCCTAGGAGCACAAGGGGATTAGGTTTGTGGACACCCAAATAAAGACAGTCTCACCCATGTCTTGCTGACTCTGAGGATACCCTTAAAGCAGGTTAATGCACATGTTAAGGATGGCAAATTGACCTCAAATTCTGTCCTGACACTCCTGACATGTGACCAACTCCTGGAAAACCTTTTTGTGATTACAGCCTGATGCAAAATATGCTATAAAAAGCTAAGAGAACAACTGCAAAATCTTCAAATGATCATGTATTTTTCTCCTTGTAATGGTTTCACGTATTTGATGAAGGCAGTCATTTTCCTCTTAAGCATTCTCTGCTTCAAGACAGGAAGTCCCAGCTTGTTCAACCTTTCCAGATCATATATACTACACTTCAGTTTCTTCCCATTTTTATCTGAGCCTCCATTAATTGTTTTAAACCTTTCTTGAAAATGAAGCTTTCCTAATAGGCTACAGTACTCCAGCCTTACCTTACTTTGTATTACATAGCAGAGTTACTTTATATGTCTGTTTATACTTCCCAAAGTGATGATTATCTCTTTTCACAGTATCCTGACATTGTTGTGTCACAGTCATCTCATCATACTCCATAGTCTTTTATATGTTTTTCTGCATGACTGCTAGAGAGTCATTTCCACTGATCCCGTCCAACCTTCATGCTGTTTATTATTCCTGCATAAGATTAGTCTTCACCTTCTTCTTCTGAGTTTCACTTCTTTCTTATCTTTCTGGAAGTAATATTGTAAATTTTTTCCTTTCAAAAGCTTCACTGAAATCAAAGTAAGCAAAATCTGTAGCTTTTCCTCTCTCCAAATATAGCAAGAAATAGTGGACTTCTGCAGAGATTCTGATTAGATATTCAGGAAAGATTTCAACTGCTAAGAACAGCAGAAGAGTGGGATAGAGTGGGTGTGAAATCTTCATCGCTAAAGGTCTTTCAGATCAGGATCGACAGGCATCTGTCAGGAGTGACAGAAGTACAAGTACAGAAGTACTTTATTCCAGTAATGGAATAGATGAGGCTCCTTCCAATGATTCTCTGCACAGAGGAAACCAAGAATTGTTTTCAACCACATAAGGCTGCAGAATAATTTTACCACAGAGCAAAGAAGTCTGAATTAAAGAACAAAAACTGCATTTTAATCACATTTGTCTACATGGGGCCTTCAAAACTAGTTCTTAAGGATTTCCAAGGAATATGAGGCATCAGGTGTTTAAAAATGTACGTATATGTAGACAGAAGCTATTGTTTGAATAGCTTTAAAGCATTTTTATACATCAAAAATGATCTTTCATTAAACATGATTTTTTTTCCACAAGAGATGCTGTTGACTAATTTTAATTTGATATTTAAAATCATTTAAGTGACATTCAGAAGTTTGCTTCAACTTCTAGAGAAAAGTTTACACACCTCTGCATGTGTTTTCTCTTTCAAACTTTAGTCTTCGTTTGCATTTGAACAGAAGTGGCAGAAAGTTTCAAGGCCTGTTGATTACAATCATAAATTTTCTTAGTGATATTCTCTAGAGAACAAGGGTGAAATAAACTTAACACTTCACATGGTAACTACCATGCATCACCTAAGATGTGTGCCAAATTCAGCAGGATGGGTGGAAGGGGAAACTAATCTGTATTCTACAGCTGGTAATGCTTCACGTGCTGGGCTTTATTATTATTCTCTGGTTTCTGCAAAATAGCCTTGCACTTTTGTAAACAATTCAGAACTTGCAAACCTAATGCAAGCAAAGTTCCCCAAAGTCCCATCTAACTTTTCTGGACCCTGTTTTGTTTTGACATATTCTGTTTCTCCCCTTAACATTTCCTTTACGTTAGATCTTGCCTGTAAATCACTTACACTCCTTCAATACATTAAAAAGTTTTCTTACAGCTTTAACTTCTAAATCCTCCAAATATCTATGTCATTACACAACATTAAGAGATTAACAGCTGGCATGTGACAACTGTTAGTAAAAGTACCATACAGGAGCATGAATCAAAAAAAAAACCCTCAGTTATCATAAAATATTAGAGTATCTGTTCTTATAAAACAACATTAATCCAGTAAAAGAAGGAATTAAAACTCCAGCAAATAAATAGGTTAGGCTTGAAAAACAACAGAGATTAGAACTAAGGTCATAGCACCATTAAATTCTTTTTGTAATTGATGCCTACCTAAAAGTTTCATAAAGTAAAAGAAAATGAGTAATGATTAGAAAATTTAATTTAATTTGATCTACTTTATTTGACTAGAAAAACAAATTTAAGAGTACATAGTCATAACTCAATGATACCATTAAGAACAAATGACAACTAGGATCTGTGTTTCAGGGGAGTTTTGCCATTTATAGTATTTGTAAGCATTTGTATTTGTAAGCATTGGTTAGATCCCCCCTAAGTCTTCTCTTCTCAAGACTAAAAAGACCCAAGTCCCTCAGCCTCTCCTCGTAAGAGAGATGCTCCAGGCCCCTAAATTCTGGCACCTCTTTCCATTTACCTACTTAGTAGCATTCAGAAGTAGAGGGCTCCACAAGAGCAGCATTTTATTGCTGGCAGACTGTGTTGGGTAGAGCCCGACAGCTCTAATGCCATCTCATCCATACCATGCACAAAGAGCGCTTTTCCCTTCCAAACCAATTCCCCATTTCTTTTCACAGGAACCCAGCTGCAGTGCTTGAAAGCACAAGGAGCAACTTCTCATTTTAACAGCAAGAACCATCACAGAATTTTTTCCCATGTAACATTTCTGGACCCTGTTTTGTTTTGACATGTTCTGTTTCTCCCCTTAATATTTCCTTTACGTTAGATCTTGCCTGTAAATCTCTCACACTCCTTCAATACATATTCTGTATGTTAGATCTACCAAGAAAGCTAATGTTTCCTTTTTAATTAATAGCACTTTGCTGTTGCCTCCAACATCACGTAGAGTGGGATGTGTAACTTCTACTGAACTTTCCAAAGTGTGGTGTGTGCCTGACATTGCACTTGTCGTTGTGGGTATCTTTTGCATTCCAGTAAGTTCACAGGCTTCCCGCTGCGGGGTTCTTCTTTTGATTAGCTGCAACAGATAGGACACATATGCCCCCGCCCCCCCTTTTTTTTAAATAATCATAGGTAAACATGTTAGAGAACACAGTTTAGTGCTATGAACTAAGAGGCGGAAAAAAGCTAAGCACCTAATCAACTTGCTTGTGCTGCCAGTTTGAAAAAATATAACCATTGGATTCCTGAGTGCAGGTCTAGGCTCATCAACCCCAAAGAATATTTTATAGGATGCTTAGAGGAGGGGTATTGAGCCAGCCGCCAGCGGTCAGGCACAGTCAACATAGAGTCACACAGGGAAGGTCCTGTTTAACTAATTTGATATCCTCCAATAGTAAGGTCACCTGCCTAGTGGGTAAAGGGAAGGGAGCAGATGTAGTTTTTCTGGATTTTAGTAAGGCTTTTGATACTGTCCCTCACAGCATCCTTCTGGACAAGTTGTCTAACTGTGGAATGAGTAGATTCACAGTGCGCTGGGTGAAGAACTGGCTGAAGGGCCAAGATCATTTTTTAACCTAGAAATAGATATTGAATAAGCTAATGTGTGAGAGCATAGGCATGTGTCTTGCTCCAGATTCATCCTTCCTCTTTTGATTGCCTGTTCCTGCCCCACAGCATTCATAGAAAATACAGAAGTCATATCAGAAAAATGGTGACATTAGCTGGCTAAGCCATCTCAGGGATAAGGAAGAACTACTAGTTTCATAATGAAAGATTAAATCTGCCTGGATGCTGTAGAACAACAGACATTGGCTATAAAAAGCTAACATGTTTTACTTATTAGAGAGAATTTCTTCATAGCTGAGCACAGGGCAGATTGGAAATCCCTGAGGCGTGAAAGGTATAAAAGCCAACAGCTAGCTAACTGCATAGACTGAGAAAATTTCTCCTACATAATCTCACTGTAAGTAGCTTCCTTTTGTTTTTGTCTGCCTTTTCTTCATCAATAATGGAAGATGTTTCAAGGTACGAAGTTTACTTTGACAGATGCAGAAAACTGAGCGCTCTGGATGTAGTGAATAACTTCATTTGTTTTATTGTACTTTGGCTGAAGAATTATTTTAGCTGTGTAATAATAGGGTATTCCTCACAGAAAGGTGTAGTGATTATACAAATCTGGACACTGCAAAATCCTTCTTTCTGAAATTCAGCAAGCATTTTCCAGCAGAAGCTGTGCTTGCCAGGTGGGGAGCTGGTGTCACAAATGTCCTCGAGGGAGAACATCCACCCCTTGGATCCCAGAGATCCTCATCCCTGCTCAAAAAACATATTTCCCAAAAAGCTGATTGCATAACCCACACTTCAGTAAATCTGGTCTTTGACTGAGCTGCACTGTATTGCTGGAATAAATACGGTAAACATGAATGTTCAGTTAATAAGTGGTATGGATATGAAATCTCAAAATGTTGTTGGAGGAGAACATAAGTGAGACTGTCACACATAGACTGAGCAGTATATATTAGAAAAAAATTAGTCTACTATTTAGAGGTTCCTCTAGTCTATAGGTTCCTCCTTTTGCTTCAGATTTTGCTGGGTGGTATGTTTGGCTATAAAGTACCATCTTTTTTATATTGCTTCTGAACATGTGCTCACTCCCAAACTAATTTTCAAATTCCATTGAAGAATCTCAGTAGTAAGGATTGATGAAACCATTTTTAATACATTCAGCTTACTGATTTTTAGAGGAAAATATATCTATACTGATATTATGAATGTTCATTAAATAGTTGGGATGAATTAAACAGCTGTGAAAGACTGCTAAATTAAATGCATTCAAGTAAAAGGAAGTATTACTCACAGGCTCCAAGCATCTGCCTTAGATTAAATAGGCATCAGATAATGGAAGTAGCAGAGCCTTGTTCCACTGTGAAAAGAAATTATCTTAAGCCTTTACATTCAAGAGGTGAAATCAATGTACTGGACTGGTTACAGTCGAATAATTGACACCCTATAGGACAAACAGATGAGATAATGCTGAACAAATAGGGACAGCCTAATAAATAACTGAATTGTATGCAGCAGCGTGAAGGGATTGTTTTAAAGGGTTTGGAAGGGGTTTACTTTAGGGCAGTGAATGACGAAGATCTATTAGAACTGTGAAGAGACAGCATAATATAGAGAATCTGTTTTTCTCATATTTAGAGAAACTATTGTCTTTTTCAGTTAGGAATAAATCAGAGATTGGGAAAAACACATACCTCTAAAAACATTGTACTGAGTTGTAACATGCTCATAAACAGAAGTCAATTAAAAGTTGGAGAAATGCTACAAATATTAAATGCCAAAATAATACAGAGCTGTTCTATACCTTTTCTCAAATGTCAAAAAAGGTACTTGAGGAAAATACAGAGTAAAAATTTTTAGTTAAGAGTTTCTTATAAATTGCAAACTAAAGGCCTTTATTCTTATTTGTCACAGCTTCACTGCATTACGTTCTGTGGTGTATCACAGACTCTTATTTAAAGAACCTTCTTCTGCGTCCAGATCTTTCCTAATGTCAGTGTCAAAATACAGTTTGTACTTTCTCCTCTTATTCTAGCAGAATTTTAAATTCAGAAAAAATAAGTTCCCTATTCCTATTCCTTCCTCCCCTCCCATTTTTTTCCCTCTGCAAGTATCTAAAAAAGCCACACATGAAAAATAAAGATGCTTATTATACACTATAATTCTCAACTCCATTTGTCTGGTTAATCTTTGAAGCATGATGAGGTATGGGGAAGAAAGTAATATTTCTCTTTCTGGATAAATTTCAGAAGTTTATTTCTTTGATGTATTATTTTCTTCCTTACATAGAGGTTGAGCAAACATGGGAAATCATGGACTTTTGCCAAATAATTTCACCACGTTGGGAAACAACATGACAGTAGAATATTGATTTTTATATATACTCCTCGAGTTCCATGTTTCATAAGTGGGAGTGTTTAAAAGGAATAGCATATATTTATTTTCTGAAAAGATTAAGTTCTCCTAAAACCTCTCAAAGTCTACTAGGATGTCTGAAAAAGTTTTCCAATTTCTCTTTTGTGTTTTCCTCTCCTCAGGGGAAGAAAAAACTTGTTCCTTTGTCACATATGCTAAAATAGCTGTCAAATTCAAGACAGCATCACTGCTTCTGGTAATCTACAGAACGCCATATAATATTTTGATCAGAATATTAAATCTTCCAAATAAGTATTTTATACCTTGTAAATGAACATGAAAATTAAAAGCAGTATGTTTACTCAGAATCTGGAGATGTGTGCTATCATTATGAATGCATTTTGATGAAGGATCTTAATGCGAGCTAAGCATTCAGTCATAAGATAAACCTGGTAGTGCCTGCAGTCTGTGTACAAGATATACTGACCAAGTGTTCTGGTTTTGTTTACTCAATATTTAGAGTAAACAGACCTCATTATGCAGTTAGCAAACTGTATGAAGCAGAAGAGGAAACACTGTGAGCTGCGCCATTCCCTCTTTCCGAAAGCTTCGGTTCTTGTTCTTGTATTGCTTTCTGGCTCGTCTAAAACTGATTTGTAATGAACAGAACTCAAGTGTCATAAGCAGCCGTGAAGGTATTCCTTTTTCTACAACAAAAGTCTCTAAAAGCAGAAGTGAAGCATCCCAGAAGTGGTGAACCAGAACAATAAAAGCATGTTGTCTGCAAACCATAAGAAAGGAGGTGACTGAATTGGGGCTACTCTGGGATTTCACTCCCATGGCTATTTTCATTCATTTATTTCTGCTGCTTTGGACAGAATCACACCCTTCCCCTAAGCTTTCCATAGATATATTCAAGATGCATTCAAGACTAAGAAAGAGTCAGTAATGAAATGGGCTTGGTTGGTCTCACACAGTTGAAAAATTCATACTCCCATTGTTTTCACAAGGAGCCCTGGGCACATCCGCTGTCCATTTGCCAAGTATTACTAACATTTTGCAGAAAAATGCTGAAACCATGGGAAACTCTTGCTGCTGACACTGACTCCAACAGACACAGTTTATGTGATATATGGGCAGCTGCAGAAATGATGCTTGTTTAAGCTGACTGCCCCAAAGGAAAGTTGTGAAGTGAGGATGAAACAGGAATAGGAATGGAAACCAGTATAGCCTTATGAAAAGTGTGCAGCCTTCATCTCTGAATAAGCCTGCCAAACCTGTAAGTCTCTACCAATGTGCAGCCTGTGTAAGTTACAAACTCCCAACTCCTTGTTGCTTGTCACCCAGCCTGTGCAGCTCTGGGATCCGTTTGGAGCAGCCCAAGGCACTTCCAGATCAGCACTGACTCCAGCAGGCTGTCCTCAGCCAGCTGCCTCTTGTTAAAGATGCACAGACCAACACTAACAAATAAACTAGATACTGTTGTCACAACCTAAAACTTACATCTCCCATAGGAGACAAATTTTCCTTGTGAAATGCACAACAGCAGCTGATAAAGTGCATACAAGATCATTACTGACTAGATTTTTCTATTATATGTTTCAAATGCTTGAACAACTGCTCTGAGAAAAATATATCTAGCTTTTGTTCCTCTTGTTCTGAGACATAATAAAATCTTTCCACATTTTAAACTGCCTTTTTCTTATGTTTTGCTGTCTTTCCAACGCTGGTGCCCCTTCATTCATGCAAAAGCAGCCTGCATTTCACATTAGTCTTTTCAGAGTCTGGCGCTCACTCAGAAATTTTTAGTTCTCTGTGGAAAACATACAAAAAAGTTTGCAATAAGTTGTCAATGTCTCCCTCTAACTTTTGTTTTTTCCAGAGGACTTCTTAACTGATTCACTGTCCAATCATTCACTAATTTTGCCTCAGTGGCCACTTTGCTCAGAATGTTTAAAATAACTGTAGGCAGCTACATTTTGTAACATATAATTTGACTCTGGTTTCTTTTAAAAAATGCTCTGAGTGTTTATTATGCCCCTCTGGCTCAGGCTGCTCTGAGTCATGTTCTGCCACTGGCAGTTCCGTCTTCAAGCTAGCCGTCACAGTCTCCCAATCTGGGATTTCAGACCATTAATAAAAACATTTGAAAGAATATCTATGAAATACGTTTGACACTGATACAAGTAAACCTGTGTTAATAATATTATCACTTTTAAACATAAGAACATTAAAGCTTCAAAACAATTGTAAAATTATTATTAAAATTAAATGGTGATCGAACCAGTATGAACTAATGCTTATGACAGCAATACGATTTATAATATTTCCTGGGTTTGCCGTGGTAATGCTCCATTCTTAAATATTGTTTGAATCCATGTTTTATATCTTCAAAAAGCCCACGGGCACCTACACTTTTACTGCCAGCCCACACTGTCAAATAGTCCCATAGGCACTAACTAACCCCAGGATGGTCTGCACGCTTGACCTCTACCAGATACTATAGCTCAGTATCTGCATCCAGCAAGCAGCCTGAGCCCTGTGCAGGCTCTAGATACAAGGAAGGGGAACCAGATGTATCACCTTGGCAGACTTCGTTTGTTGGCCAAGATCAGACAGATTTGTTACCAACCTCTGCAGCATCAAGCATGACCTGATTGCTGTCACCTGTCTCCCCAACTTCTCTCTGTGCCAGTCAAAATTTCTCCCTGTGTATGTGATGAGCAACAGAGCTGAACACCATCTCAAGCAAGCTATGCCTTTGGTGTGTTTGTTAGAGACTAATTTATAGCTGAAGACTCTACACACTTCAGGAATCAAACAGCACTCAACCTCAGAACGTCCCTCAGAAAAGCAGGGAAACATTTTTCTCAGCCAGAGGGACGCTTTATTGTGTGACTATGACTGCGAAAGGCCAAGCTCAGGGAAGAAAAAAGGAAGGAGCAATTAGAAAATAGGCAAGTAGTCCACCCAACAAATCAGTTAAAACAATTTTTCACTCATTCATAACCTTACCCCTTTTTGGGCACAGTACAGTAATTAATTGTCTTTACTAACTACATCTCATCTCCCAGAAACCATTAAGACATTCTGAGCCCATACCTAGAGTTTTCTGATAAGGGACATGTTAATAAGATCCCATGCATACTTGTCTGGATTATGGTATTAAAAAACACTCTCATTTGAAAAAGAAATTGCTCTGGATTAAATCACTGCATTTCTTTTCCGTCATCCTGTATTTCTGTTTCACGTTGGTTTTTTTCTCCCTCTTGTCTATGCTTTCCATTTCCAAATCAGTTCAGGAAGGGTCAGAATTTAGAACTTTTCACTGTAGTCTGTATCAGCTTTTTACCATGACCTTTTTTTTTTTTTCCTCAGTTTTCTCTCCTTACCCAAAATTATGTGTTTGGTTTTTTCTAATCCTAGGAAACCAAGCATTGTATCTTTCCTTTTTTTGACTTTCTTCCTGTGAACTACAAGTATCAAGACACGCTTTCTCTTCTCTTCTCTCTCTCTCCAGCAAAATTTATGGCTTCAGGTCCCTCCTAAGTAACTATGAGAGTATTTAATTATTACAGTCAGCTAATCTGGAATCCCATGGTCTTCTCAGCAAGGTATCTCCATGTTTTGAGTACATGTTGCCCATACAATAGTGTCCTCAAAGCCCTCATTTTGGTGGGTTTTTTTCTCTACCTCTACCTTCACATACCTAAAGGTACAGAAATCTCTAGGTTCTAGCTATTTTCATGAGCAGGTCTTATTCATAACCTATCACCACAGCCAAGTTTGTTAAAAATCTGTGGTTATACTTTGAAGGAAATAGCAATGAAAGTTCATTGACAATATCAGAATTTGGATAAATGTTCTTAGGTGCCGCAAAATAAAGCTCTTCTTACCATACTAAAGATGAAAGGAGACTTCATCTCCTTTGAAAATTCTGCTTTCCACCATGGATTATTATTTCAGTTTTGATACACTACCCTGCCCACTTTGTTACACTAAATTACCACTTTTTTCCATTTAGGGAGGCAGTAAATTACTACCCATGAATCAGCCAAAACTCAAGCAACCATCCTGTTGACAGAGCTGAGCAAACAACAAGAAACAATCTAGTTTCCTTACCTCATATTCATCAATATTGGAAGTTAACTCAAATCTTCATGAGACTGGCGGGGATGCGGGGGGAAGAATGCTAGAAAAAACCACATTTGTTCAGGAGTGGTGTTGGGACTGGCTGGTATTTCAAGAAGGGGCTATGTCATCATTAAAATGTTATGGACTTTGGAGAAGAGGAAAGGGAAGATGCTTCCTGATGAACGGTAAAAGGCAAGTGTCGCACCCACCTTCAGGAAGGGCAAGAAGTGTCTTCTCACATGTCATGTGCTTGCAGTCCTCCAAGCATTTTGATTATCCTCCATTGGACTCACACCAGGATAGCCATGTATTTCTTATACTGGGAAGCCAACAAGCAGGCACAGCAGTACAGCTGTGAGCTCCCTAGTGCTAAACAGAGGGGAGTGCTAAACCTCCCTTGCTGGCTGCACTCTTGCTGCCGCAGTTGGGTGAGTTGTTGGCTGCCTTTGCTGCATACAGCTCACCAGGCTTACTTAAAGTCTCTGTTGTACGCCAGGATTCCCCGCTCCTTTTCTGCAAAGCTGCTTTCCAGTCAGTTGGTGCCCAGTCTGTATTGCTGTACAGAGTTATCCCATCTCACATGTGAGACTTCCCAAGCAGTACAGTGCTAAGCACTGACCTCCTTATTAAAATGCTAGGAAAAGAGTCAAAAGGTCCCCCATTACAAGGGAAAAGCAGCTGACAGATACTCACCACAGGAGAGAACAGAAGTAGAACCATTGGGTAGAGGAATCAGCAAGGAGCATGATACTAATTTTCTGTATATTAACATACCTGGTGTGAACTGAAGGCAAATTTTGAAGATACTGATATAGCTAAGTTATGTTGCTGTTGTGATGTCTTTCATGTTTAATTGTTGAAATGGCTGGCTAGTTTACATGTAAGAGGAATCTGTACAATACTGGTCATTTTGCTATTGGTTGGTGAGATAACTCCAGAAAAGTTTTAATTATTGTAGATAGTGGAATAGCATGAAACCTTATGTTGATTCAGAGAGTAGTTTACTATAAAGGAATAGACAAGAAAGAAATGTTACCTGCATAAGGGCTCTCCTTCTTCCAAATCAATCCACTTCTTCTTCTACCTTTCTTAAAGAAACTTGTACATAATTACTAATTTTATCAAGAAAGACTTGATAACATAATCAAGCATACAGGGCTATAACTCCTGCTATAGACACTCCAACAGACTTAATATAGCCAGGTACAGATGAATCTAATTCAAAACATATGGGCTGGAAGCTACAAGGGGATGAATGGCTAAAGCCTACAACGTTATAAAATGTAAATTACAATTCCATAAGGAAGGCTAAAACTACAATTAGCAAAAGAGACCATACAAACACAACAAGAAAGAACGGAAGAGGGTTCTAATTAATAGGAGAAAGAGCAGTATTGTCATGGACTAAGATCTGTCTGCCACTGTTTCAGCCTCTGGTTTGCACTGGAGTCTTGTTAATTAAATATTCATAATATTCATAATCTACCCTTTTTTGCCAATTAAATAATAATCATGTCTGTCCTAAGTTGAAAGGTCATTTATGCAAGGAATCTTGCTCCAGATTCACTCCTTCCATCTCATGTCTTTTATTTGAAATAGCTCTTCTTTCCATGACAGCAAGTATTGAAAACCAAAACTGACAGAAATTGCAACTTGTCAAGCTATTCAGGAGTACACCAGACATTATATTATTATATGGAGGGTGTTTCATGACTAAAGAAGCTTGGTGACATAGGTTTTTGTAGTTAACATATCACTACGCTATTTCTTTAAACAAACAAATAAATGCATTTCCCATAATTCATTTTCTTGCTGCCTAATATGACATCAATGTGGAACACTTTAAATTATATGAAGTTTTTAGTGCTTCAGTTGTGTTTATACATCTGACACACCTTTAAACTTTACAACAAACTAATCCTACTTCCCAAAGGTAAATAAATTTTTTTTTCTGTCATTTTTAGAGATGTTCCCTAACATTTCCACAATCTTTGAATATTTGATGGCAAAGTCTTAAAAAAATACCTTGTGGAAATGTAATTTGAGCCTGTCTGCTCAGTTTAATGACAAAATGTATAATTTGCATTTTATCACATTTACAAATTTAGTCTCACGCAGAAGCCCATTGGAAAAATATTTATTTGGTATGTACAAATACCATGCATTCCATGTTTGAAAGCAATACAGAAGCAATACAGAAATATTCTTGCTCATGGTTCCTAAGGGACATTTTACAGATGGTATTTTGAGAAACCTTGCTATGAAATGGCAAATGAACTGGTCAAAATGGAATATATTAAGGGAAGATGGCCTTTGTGACATGGTACAGGGCACTTCAAATACAGGACAGTCAGGTACAATGAAGACTTTTCTAAAAACCCTTTACATCCCTGTCCTGCTTCATTAAATTTTGAACTTATTGAACTATTAAAAACTCATATTAAATATCTGTAAATATGCCTCCTTCAAGTAGGGATTTAATTTTTTTTAATATCAATGATCCCTCTCCTCTCCTCTCCTCTCCTCTCCTCTCCTCTCCTCTCCTCTCCTCTCCCCCCCCACCCCTGCCCCGCCCTCTGAATTTTAGAAGAGCTTTTAGGTGCATTTTTCCAGGTCCCTCAGACAGATACTTGAGGGCAGTCTTTAGGAGCAGGTCCTAATACACCTACATCTTTCCTTGAAGCAGTTCAGATGTGAAATATTGTGTCTGGATGCTATACAGTCCCGATAGGATTGACTGTGCTTGCAGCCAGACTTGTGAAGACACTCCTTACCTTGCCAGTGGGACATCAGCAAGATGCTGTTCTCAGGAAGATGTGAGCTCTTGGTCTGTAGCAGGAATCAGTGCTGGAAACAGAACTTGATACCCATAGAAGCACTGTTTATTTATTAATTATTTAAAACAACCTTAAAAGTGAAATAAACCACCTCCAGAATCAGAAATAGTCCTTTCTAAAGCAAGTAAATGGCATTCCTGCAAGAGGCAACTTGCCAGAAACTTACTGGCCATTACTACCAATCCCATTGAGGGAAGTAGAGGTGCTGTGTTTAAAAGCCTCAGGCCTTTCCTCATTATCTGATTGTTTCCTGAGCAGGAATAATTTCTCTGTCATCTCTGGCAAATTAAACTAAAAAAAAAAAAAAAAATCCAAGCAAGCTACTCCCCGGGATTTATTTCCTCTCTGTCAACCAGCCTGTTTTCTTGCATGTCAGACCAGTACCCATGAGCAACCTGACCTCATACAGTACAGTTTAGATAGATTTTGAAGTAACTTGAGAAAAAGGGATGGGCAATATATCATTTCCTTTGCAAACATATGAGATGTAGAAGTGGAAATGCCGAAGCATTTTAATGTTAGATCTTGATTCTAACTGGTTTTCATGACTCATTCAGTTGGTGAGTGAGCAAAGAGACTGTGCCAGAAAAGGCAAATATGAACAGCTTATTTAAATTAACATACATTTACTCAGGAAACTGTTTCCTGTTCTGATTACAGGTAGGGATGAGCTAACTTTGTATTGGCATAAAAAAGCTTAAAAGCAAAGAAACTAAAAGTGTGGATGTAGCAGTATAAGTATCATAGCACTTCTGCCTGGTACTTCTGCCTAGAGCTTCCGCCAGATAGTGCCACATTTACATGTCATGTGACATACATACTATGTTATGCAGCATATTAAGGTTAAACAACCCTGTCTTCTGTGAGTAAAGCAGCTTTCACTACTCCAGTGAAATTTTTAATAAACAGGCTCATAAATGTTCTATTAAGCACTTAATGGTTTTCTTTACAGTGCTGGTGCAGGGTGCAGGGTTTCTTTTAATTAACTAGCCAAAAGGTAAAAGTTGCTGCTGTAGATCTCTTGGGTTATAAAGCAGTAATGAGAGAGAGTTCAATGAAGAATGAGCTTCCTCAGGCTTCCCTTCAACAAATTCTGAGTTAGCTCAACTGAGATAGGTGTGATAAAATCAGCCTTGCTAAGCATGAGTTTAATTTATTGTTACTGTGGTGGCTTGACCTTGGCTGGCTGCCCGACCCCCACCCAGCTGCTCTCTCACTCCCCCTCTTCAGCAGCACACAGGAGAAAATAAGATGGAAAAGCTCATGGGTTGAGATAAAGACAGGATGATTGGTCCTGCACTTGGGTCACAACAACCCCAGGCAGCGCTACAGGCTTGGGGAAGAGTGGCTGGAGAGCTGCCC
>KZ506051.1:117040-209799 GCA_002844005.1 Limosa lapponica baueri
ATGATCTTAAAGGTCCCTTCCAACCTAGGCGATTCTATGATTCTGTGATTTTGTGATCACTGACGAATTACTGTCACGGGAAAAACAGACTCGACTTGGGCCTAAACTAAATATAGTTTATTGCTAACTAAAAATACAGTAGGATGGTGAGAAATAAAGGCAAAACTGAAACACCCTCCCCCCACCCCTTGTCTTCTTCCCAGGCTCAGCTTAAGCCCTTTGCTCCTGACTCCTCAACTCCTCCCCTGTGAGAGGCACAGGGGATGGGGAATGGGGGGCTGCAGTCGGTCAGCCCGTAACAGCTCTCCTCTGCTGCTCCTGCCTCCTCATGTTTTTCCCTGCTCCAGTATTAACTCTCCACGGGCTGCAGTGAAATACCTGCCTTTCCACGGCCTTTCACTGAATTGTCTTCTACATTCAAGTTTGAACTTCAAATACTGTATCAGCCAATACTTATTCATGATGCAAACCCTTGCTAAAGTGAGTAATGCAGTTATGAGGGTAAAGCAGAGAAAGATGCCTGATGAGGCTCAGTTCCTCAGAAGAAGATGGCTTCTCATACCCAGCACGGGTCGGGTGCATTGGTGATGTGGCTGCCGGCAGCCATGCCCCCATTGACGCCCACTGCTTGGTCTGGTGTCAAGACTAATCCGTACAAAGCTGGAGAACCCATTCCCACACTGGGATTCAGGGTCTAAACCAGCGCATAACCCTGGACTTTCTGAACTCTGCTTTCCTCCCTACGTGTTTGTTTAATGGCTCTTAAAGTGAACAATTTCCTACTTAGTCTTTCTCTGAGGACTGAGGTGCAGTGCTTGGATGAGGCAGCTGTACTGAACTGACTCATGTTCACTTTATACTTAATTTTCAGGTATTAAACTGACACTCTTGAACATGGTAGAATTGCCATGCTGTGCCCCACTGGGTTTCAGATTGATGCTCTAATGTACATTTTCTCAGCATTTGGCTGTTTAAGGCTTCTTTTATCCATTCCCCAGATTCTTCATCATCACAAGCCTTTTTACGTGCATCCTTTTTCTTACTTAGAGTTTTTCTCCCTCCTTTTATTTACTCATGGGAGATTCATGCAGCTTTTCTAAAACAGTCTCGTTACAACAGTATCTAATAAGATTTTGTATACTTCTCTGCTTGTAAAGTTCTTTTATTATCAGTTTCTTTTTAACCAGTGACTAACATGACATCACTACAAAACATGGAGATGGCAGAGATCCTGGCTGATGAAATTTCCAGCTGCAGATATACCAAGTAGAACTGCACTGCTATAGAATTTATATAATGGTGGGGTTTTTTTTTTAATTAAACAGTATGTGTATACTACCTGAGGACGTATTTTTTCTAGCACAGCAAAGGAGTACAAGGCTTTGATCTTCAACCCCAAGTTCAGGTTACCTGTTGCTTACATGTTCAGGTAGGCGAGATCCATTTGTGGATGGAAAGCTGTTGTGCTATGAATGTACATAAACCAATGTATTTAAACCATTCTGAGCTGGACACTCTGTTAGTGTAAAATAGCACAGCTGCTTTCTTGATCATTAATGGTCTCCAAAGAGGGTCCTAAAATCAAGATAAGGAACATTCTTCTGGGTTCTCCTTGGTCTTCTGGAGGGATAAGTTGTACATTTTCATATTAGTTGTCACTGAAATTTACGATTCTCTTTTCTAGAATCAGTCTGTGTTCTTTATTAGCGGACTGGTGAAGGCAGAATCTGTATTGTCATGAGGTACAGCTACATGGCAGAATACAGAACCCTTAGAGTGTTTATAAAAGATTGTAAAGATAAAACCTCACCTTACTGGGCTATACAGAATGCCAATACAGAAAAGTTACAGAAAAGTTATTTGTTAAATACAGAAATGTTATTCTAGATTTGAGTACTATTGTATTTATCTAGTTGATGCTATGTTGCCAGAACTGATTCAAACATATATACACATTAGAATTTAAAGCACTCTGGTTTTTACAAAGTGTAAGAGAAGACATTCTTCTCAATGTCTTATTGCAGATTGCATTGCTAATATTTTACTTCAACATCCATGCAATACACATGCTAGCAGTATTTTTCCTCTTATGTACCAGCTGTGTTGTAGATAACATGTAACAGTAATCATTTTCACTCAGTAAATACATGAAAGTATATTGAAGAATGGCTTAGAATCACCTCCAGTTTCACTATTACTACAGATGAAAACCCTAATGAAACCCTAACTTACTACCTTAACAACATTTCCAAGCTGAATAAAAACATGCTGTTTTACTATATCAATATATAAAAGTCCCTGATCTTGATGGTATAAATCAGAGAGACACTGCCTCGTAAGTACATGGACAATTGAACTTTCCTTTGGCAGAGATTTAAGATCTTGCTTCTAAATTGAAAAGCACTGTCAAAAAATTTGATCAATTAACAGTTTTCTGAACAGCTGGATCCTTTCATCTTATTTGAGGGGCAGAATATGAAGCCTACAAGGCTTCTACAAGGTTTTCAGTTGCTCAAAGGTAGGTGTCTTTTTAATATTTTTAATTCAGTATGAAAAGAAGTACTTTTGCTCTAAAGTGGTAACATTCTGTCAGAGTTTAGGATTAAGCTGAGACTAAATTGCCTGTTGATGATTGTGGGGTCATTTCCAGTTTGGAGTTCCCAAGTACAAGAAGGATGTTGCCACACTGAGGCAGGTATAGTGGAGGGACACCACTTGATTGGAACTGGAGTTCATGATGTACAAGGAGAGGCTAAGAACTGAGTTTATTTGTCCCTGAGAAGGTTAAGAGAATATCTTACTCGGTTTGAACTACGTAGTGGGAGGGTATAGAGGTAACGTAGCCAGACTCTTCTCAGAAGTGCAGACTGGAAACACAAGGGGCAATGGACATAAGATGCAACACAGAAAATTCAGGCTAGATTAAAGGAAAATATTTTTACTTTGAAAGTTGATGAGAACTGAAACAAGTTGCCAAGAAAGGCTGTAGAATCTCCATCTTGAAGATATTCATATTTCAAACAGATGAGGCCATGAGCAAACAAATTTAAGGTAGCCATGATTTGAGCCAGAGGGTTAGACCAAAAGAGGTCCAGGGGTCCCTACCAACAGGAAGAACTATGGGCAGAACGGTGCGAAACAACAGGTATATTTCACAGCACCAGTGGGTATCTTCTCAACCCCATGGTGCAAGAAAAGTAATGTCCAAATTGCTAAGGGGGAACCTCCTTTTATGGTGACCCAGTTACTTATTGAGATAGAAAAGAGGATATGCGCTGCTAGGGAAATATCATGTTCCTGGTGTCCTTACATGCCTTCAGTGCAAGGACACAACTACAATGACATGATACTGTTTTTGATGCAGATCTTAGCAGTTCCTCTCCTCATCCAGTGTGCTTCCAGCAGTCATTCAAACCTATACAAAAAGGCATTTGTCTAACTCCTCCATGCCCACTCCACAATGTGGGCACTTTTCAGTCTACACTGGTGTGTGAGTCTACTTTGCTGTGTGGCTTGAGACACTTTGAAACCTTCTTTCTTCATTTGTTTTATCAGAAACTGTCTTTTCTTTTTTTTCTCTTAGACTGAATAATAAAAATAAAAGTTTGTGTCCCTGAGATAGCAAGATAAAGGTGTAACATACACTCTTAATCTTTCTGTGTTGATAATGCACTTACTTCTACAGCGCAGTGCAAGACAATTGTGTAAATTTAGGTTAACAGATTTATTATTAAATATTTAATTAAATTTAATTATTTTAAATGTATTCATTTTAAGTGTATCAGTGCATTGGATCACTTGGTTATCTGAAGACCTCATTCTAAATAACGCAAACTTCCCTTTTACCTTCTCCCTTTTCTCTGCCTCTTTCCGTACATTATATTCATTACTGCTGCCTGAATGGCTTGCTCTATTTTTATACTGCCCCCCCTCTAATATGTTTCTGGCATCTGGTCTCTAATAGTCTCCTCAAATTAGTTTCCCCTCCCTCCTTTTGACTGCTTGTTTGATCAGGGCATAGATGACTCAGCTGAAAAAGGTGGAAGACAGGAGTTTGTGTTCCACTCTACTCAAAGAATGGAAAATAGAGTTGTGATGACAGGGCTGGTGGTTTGCATCTTCACCTCTCTACAGACACATTTAGAAATGTCTTTAATTTACATGTCTTTGATTAATAATTATCTCTACAGTATTATTTATTTTCAAAAATTAAAATGTTGAAAATATCCTTCTTCAACTGATTATTAAAACCTAAAATTTGTAAAAAAGAGTTTAAAAAAGATGAGTTCTCTGCATTCCTCCTTCAGGTACTGCAGAACTGAAAGAAGCTGGACAGAATCCTTTACGGGAAATGACACTTCCTATTTTCCCCCCAGAGATTCAAAACAGTGAGTCCTTGTTCCATAGACAAATCCTGACAGCACAAATGACTCCTTAGTGTCAACCGGGGGTGCTAAGAACATTAGAACAATTGTATCGAGCCAGAGCAGACATCCGTCTAGCGCAGCATCCTGTCTGGCGGGGGCCTTAGCGGATGCCTAGGAAAGTGTATGAGAACAGAGCAAGCATATAATGATCCTTCAAACATCTGGTGATTTGTAGCTCTGAGATTTTATCATTGAAGAAAGTGTCTTAGAAAGAAGTAGGTAAGTACGTCATGTAGAGGTTTTCCCCCTTTTTTTTTATCCCTTGTTTACTTTTGAATACCTGTAAGCTTTCAGACCCCACACCGTATTGGCAAGTATTTCCACAACTCAGTGACATGGTGTGTCATGAGTCCTTCTATTTCTTTTGAATCCGTCGACACTACATTTATTTGGCGGTCTCTAGGTCAGTCACGATTTGGAGGCTTGTTTCACATCAGTCCTCTCCTTTCCAGGCTGAAGAGTCCTAGCATTTTCAGTTATTTCTTTTATAGAAGCTAATCCACACCTTTGATCACCTGTATAATCCTTTGCCAGTTCTACTTTATTTTTTTGAGATGAGGAGCAGAATTGATTTCACTGATTTTCATCTTCCAGCACAAGAATGTAGACTTAATGCACAAATGTATCAATCCTAATGCAAACCCCAACTCCAACTTTGCAGATGAA
The DNA here is from genome assembly GCA_002844005.1 of Limosa lapponica baueri. Taxonomy (NCBI): domain Eukaryota; kingdom Metazoa; phylum Chordata; class Aves; order Charadriiformes; family Scolopacidae; genus Limosa; species Limosa lapponica. Next base: position 122,134 of record KZ506051.1, read on the forward strand.
ACAATGTGCTCTCAGGGGAAGGCAAGCCAGAAGCCGAGGGTGACAGAAAGGCAGACAGGGACAGTCACCTCACTTACAAGAGGTGCAGTCCCACACCAACCAAAACTGAAGAGCACATACAAAAGTGGTGACCAGGTTCAGCTAACAGACCAATGACTGCCACACAAGACTGTAGCAGGGTGGCAGCCCAAGGTTAAGCCAGAATGTCATATCACCAAGTCAGGGACAGCAAGGTCCATGGCTAGGCACAGCTGCAACGTAGCTCAGGGCCTGAGCTTACCTGCAGCTCGCAAACAAAGGGATGGACACCCCCAGTAAAGCTTCTCACAGCTCCTTCTCGTGTGCCCCTTGTGCAGCTCTGTGATCTGCGGTGCCGCAGCAGCACCATGCCAGAGCCGAGCATCAGCTCGGGCGGTCGAACCCCAACCAGGGTGGAAGAGGTGGCAGAGTTTCTGCATCATGTGCAGCGCCTGGACAGTCACTACATAAAAATGGGAAGATGGAAGTGAAAAATAGATTGTTTCTAGTGAAGAAGCAGAGAAAACCCAGTGCTGCTGTTATCACATATCTATTACACGTGTTTTAAATGCTAGATGTAGTTTTACCTTTCTAGCTCAACAAATGAGTAATTGTTGTTTGTCAGTTCATTTTTTTTTAAATGTTTGAAATGTTCTTTATGTTCTTGAAATGAAGTGGAAAGATTTGGCTACATCTCTTTCCTGGTTTTCCTTGTATATCTATTTTGAATTTTCTTTCTTCTTCGTTGCTTCCCAAATCAAAATACATTTCCACTCCAGGCTGTGATTCATGCTACTCTGGTTTAAACATATACAGGAAAAGATAATATAATATCTGGAAAAGCGGAATGTAACAGACCATTTAACAGCTTCAAAATTGGGAAGACCTGTTTGAAGTAGATTGTGAGCAAAGCATGTAATATTTCTTAAAAATAAACAAGTGAATGAAAATATTCTTTTCAGATATTTAGATCATTATTCCCTTAAAGTGAGTGGCAAAATCCTGTTAACTTCATTATGAGTTAGAATTTAACCCAGAAGAACACCACAGCTATACAAATCCAGCAAGAAAGCAGTTCTGGAGCCCCTTGTTAGCTTGCATATGTTGTTCGAGGTGACCAAGACACTGCCTCTGCATCTGTGTGGGTATATAACTATTCATGGAATGTGTGCACTGAGTTTAGATCTTTTACCTTCATCCATCAGGTCATCTTAAAAAGGAAATTAGGCTTGCCTCAAAATCATATTTGTACAATGGTGTTGCTGCAGGTCAGACCTCACAATTACCTATGCTTCTTCGTGTCTCTTCAGCTGCGGGCCTGTGAGTCACAGCTAATGTCACTTAGCATTAGTTACCAAAACAAGAACTCTGTGAAAAGTTATCCTCAGGTCATGAAAGACACCTTGTCATAGAAAAAGCTGCAGAAAGCAATTTTTCTGTTTGCAGCACTTTTGAGGTAACGGTAGTTGGAATAAATGAAAAAGGGTGCCAAGCGATCAAAACTGCTGGACTGAAGGAATGTGCAACAATGCAATTTACCAGCCACACATACGGCTTCAGGAAATGACTCACCATTGGCAGCAACAAAAATTCCAAGTTATGGCTAAGGCCAGGGTGCAAAACTGGGAATGTTTTCTTCTCTTTTATATAACGTCTTCCTTCAAAAAAAAAATTTAATACATCGAAAATAAAATAAACTGAAAGATTGTGCCATCCTGGCAGTACACGAAAAAAACATTAAGTTGATTGAATCTGACTGGTACTATCAATTTTCATAGAAACAGCTTTCACAGAATAATAAGCCAAAATATTTCTTAGCTGCTGCTACAATTTCACCCCTTCTATTTATAATACAGATAGAAGACAAAAATCTTAAACAGTCAGGTTTTCCATTTTCTCTTAGTCACCTTTGAACAAATCCTAATCTGGGAGTGACCTGGAGGTAGCCTGGCCCAAAGATAATTTCAAGCTTGTTCTTTTCTTTCAATCCTGATTACCCATGCCCATGGTATTTCCAGAACTGTAAGATTTTGAATTATAATTCTTCTTTCCCAAATACGCTTAAAAATATACATTTTTTAACAACAACAACAACAACAAATTATGTTCTTGTTTACCTTCTAAAAGTTACTCTCTCCTCCAGTAAGAGGAAAACTGTGTCTGAAAACTACCTTGGCTACTCTGATTTTAAGGTGTGGTGGGTTGTGTGTTAATGAAACTAAAGCGTAAAACAGTATTTACAGACCAGGTGTGCCCTGGTCATTGGGCACAGTCTAAATGAAATTTGCATTTTATTGGGAAATATATATTGCTAACCTGGAAAAAAAATAAAAAAGAAATGCACAACAAAGTAAAGTATTAACATATATTTCTTTTGGAGGCATAAATACATATATGCTGCAATAAAAAAGCTTATGACAGCCAGCGTGTTTACCACTCTCGCTAGTCCGTGATGCATTCACTGTGTCAACAGTGTATATTTGCTCAGGAAACATTAGTTCCTGTCAACATCTGCGTATTTTACTGGCAACAAAAGTGACGTGGTAAACAGCCATGTCTTGGAAAGCTTGGGTCTGCTGAAATGCCAGTCTCTCCTCTTTTCTAGGCAGTATTCTGGCTAGAAATTTGCCTTCAAACCAAATGCAACCAAAGCACTCCTTCCTGCTCAGTAAATGCTCAGCCTCTTCTCTCTTCTGCTATTTATTTCTATTTCTGCCATTCCAAGGCCCCATTTTAGAAGCTGATGCATTGTGATTTCTACAGCACAGGAGATAAAAGGGGTGCTTCTGCACAGCTCTCCCTTCTCCCCATCATATGCCTCCCAGATCACTGCTCCCGTGGCTTCAGAAAAACTACATACTACTTTTGCTAAATTAAACTCTCTGTAGCCTTTAATTAAACTTTCAGTGCTTTTGTTAATAGCCGCTCTTATTTGGGTGTAACTTAATGATAATAGCTACCCTGTAAAAATATGCTGCTTTCAAGGATGAAATGTCACCATCTAATCTTTTCTCCTTCATTTATTTTTGTCTTTCCTTTACTGGAATGTTTCTTATCAGCTCGCCTTGTCAGAAGAAATAAACTCTTTCTAAAAACTAATTCTCCTTTTCTGTCTACTAACGACCTGGCACTGGAGAGAGGCTCTACAGAGAGCCACATCTGTGCTTTGCTTCTGTTAGAGTTGAATAAGAAAATGTACAGTTCAGATGTATTTTTTACTTGAAAAAGAGCAGAAGTGATAAATATAGCCTCAGTTAGACATGAAAGAAGGCCTTGTGAGAGTGTTAAATTCCACATTTGATACATTTAGTTATTATTTCTGAAGCTGTTTTATCTCAGTCTACTTTAATTTAAGTAGATTGGATACAATTACTTTTGCTATATTGAGAACTATTCTCTGAAAAAAACTTACAAAATAATGCGGCAAATTTCCAAACTCTTTCTTTCTCTCTAGTTTTCATGCAAATAGTTATGGTTGTGCTAATTGTGAAGCTGAACAGTCTACCATGAAACTTGAACTCTTTTGTTTCTTGACAATACAAGTATTTTTATATCTGAAATTCTGATAAGTCTACTGTTTAGCACATCTATTGATAACATCCAATTAGCTCTCACACAGCTGTGTTAGATCATCAAGGCTAGCAAATATTAACTGTACTAAAAAACTGTTTTGTTCATGAAAATAAGCAGATAAAATGTTAAAAAACCTGCAATTTATTAAAAATACCTCTTATTTCTACTTTATTTTCAAGAATAGTTATGACAATGAAACAAGTAAGTATTACATTGTGTTTAATAAATTTTATATTATGTGTTATGACTCATTATTTTATCAATTATGGGAATGTAACTTCATCTGGAATGGATGGTAGTAAACAATTGCTCACAGTGATGAGAAAAACAAAGTGGTTTTTTCAGTGGGGACTCTTTGTGACCTACAGAAAAGAAAAAAATTGATAAATATAATTTTAATGAAACCCACGCCTGCATCCTTAGTAAAAGCTACTTAATGTTTATCCAGCATATACAGAAAATTGGATTCTGTACTAATGTACCTAAATATAGACCAAACACAAGCCTAAACATAGACCAAAGAGCTCAATGTTTAATCACCATTTTTTAAAAATTTTTGCCAGTACCAATGACAGAAATGTTGCCATTGGGCTTCCAGTTCCCCTCTAAAATGCCTATGCGAGTGAGCAGTCCATCTCCTTATAAACAGTTGAGTCTGTGTTTCAGGAAAACAAAGAAAATGTGTGTAACAGATGTGATTAGACCCAGCTGAAATTTTCTGCTGAAATGATTTACTGATGCAACAAGCTGTTTGTACCAAGTGCAGTTCATCCTAGTAAACTTTTGAAGCTCTGTTTTTCCATCAGAAAACTCACAGCAAAATATTCTGCTTGATTTGATCCTAATCAGAATGTTTTCTACGTTGCCATATGAGTCCCGTATTTCTGCCTTCTGGTCTCTCCCTGGGGTCAGGCTGCAATTCCCACACAGGACTGTGAAGATTTCCAGAGCTTCACAGGACTGGTGAGATTCTTGGTGCATAGCGAGCACCGTCATCTGGCCACAATGCCTGAGACATTGGGAATCTCTATTTTAATCCAGTTATCACCTTCCTCCTCAAGAGTAACATGCCACCAGGGAAGATACGGATTAACATTAAAATAGCTTTAAATTAAGAACTTCAAGTAATTTCACCAAACCAAGAGGAAGTAGTTCAATTTGAAGGGTTTTTGAAAAGCTTTCAAATGAAATTATGAATACTTCTTGCCTTACACTTTTCAGAAGCTCTCATTGCAGAAGGGAGTGTACATAAGTACCAAGGTCTTTAGACTTTCCCCCAGAAATTTGTTGTATTTGTAGAAGAATCCAATCCAAAAGGTTGCCTTCCAAGCTTTTTTGCTTCCTAGAGCACTTTACTAGTGCTACTGTAGAGCAGCACATGTCATCCCTTCAAGAGTACAGAAACATCTGAGCAGTGGAGTACAAGGTAGAGCTGACCGTCTCCTGTGGATAACACTCATGTTCAATCCACCTCTAGCACCACGTCTGGGTGGAGAAAGAGAGAGACAAATCTTGGTAGAGGCTGGGAAAGCATATATAAACAGCCATGAGGGTAATTAACAGCATAAGGTGGGGACAACAGAAAATTATTTGCACACAATTTGGGGAACCAGGAAAATGTGATAGATACCTGCATAAGTAGAACTCTTCCAACAGGGTCAAAGTAATTTAATGCTTTAGGAACTTAGTTATACTTTGAAAAAAAAATATTTCATGCACATAAAAAAAATTAAAATTAAGCAGATTCATATTCTATTTGGTTTTGTGGGTTCTTTTCCTAAGCTCAGGGAAATCTTAGAATTTCTGGAGGACTTGTTCAGGATTTTTTTTTTTTTATTTTTAAGTTTTGTTGTTACATTTTACACCTGATCTGTTGATCTGTAGGGCTGAGCCATACAATCTGGAAATTATACCTGCAGATAAATCATGTCTAAATTGGCACGACAGAAAATGTAATGAAAAATTATGTAATATATCCACTTATTCTACCAGAAAAGCAGATTGAAATAGGTATTTCATAAAGTGAGTGGACTAATAGGTTGATCTAAGATCAGAATACAGCAGGCCAGCTGAGACCCCAAAGACAGTAAGAGACCTTACCTCACATGCTAACTTTTACACCTTGTGACCCAAGTACCTAGCCAAAAAAAAAGTAGTTCTAATTACAACACAATCATTTGTAATCAACAGCAATGGTTTTATTTCAGTATTTTAAGTTCCAGGCAATATTTTTCTGTAGGAATATTTCTACCCAATACAAGAGACAAATCAGAAATCAAGACTATTATTGTAGTAAGTGTCCACTTGTAACAGTACCAACTACAATCTCACTTTGTTCAAACATCAATGACTGGTTTGAATTTGAAGTCTGAACATTTGCCTGGTCATTAAAAGTGCCTCCAGTATATATATATATTTATTTTTAAAGGGAGGGTTTTTTTCCTGCCTATTTAATAAAGGCATTACCTTTTTGGGGGGGGGGGGGATATGAGAGAGGATTCTTTAAAATTATTTGCATTATCTTTGCAAAATGCACATGAAGTCCAATATTAGGACATCCAAAAGACAAATATATGCAAACAAAACACCATTGTTACTGTAAAGATAACACATCTATAGATCTGCCAGCACCATTACAGGTCATATTCCAGGGCTCCGGAACAATTTTCTTAAAGTCCCTCCAGCACCACATAGGGATCTTGGTGGAGGAAAGCTTCTAGGTAGCACCTGCAGCACTGGAGGGACCCTGGGGTCTCAAAATCGTTTCTGTGCCACAGGTTGAATTTTGTGGCTAAAGGCATACACCATCAGCAGTGTTCATTGCTACTTGCCGCCTTATTCTCAGTCAATCAAATGTCAGTGCTCTAAATTCAAAGGCTGGACCTAAACTCCCAAACTACTCAAGAGTAGGAAGACTCTTGATGAAGTTAAGTGGGTGCAGAGAACTGTCTATCAAGTTTTTTGCTCTGGTTTGGAGCCCTCAAGGATGAAAAAAAATAATAATTATTGTGTAACATAAAACCACGATCTTGATTCACCCAGAAAAAAACCTGACATATTGGGGAAATTTGTGTCCTGTATTCAAAATGGAAGAACACTACTCCCTTTTCCTGAAGCAAAATAAAAATTCACATTCAGATATTGTCTATAAAGATTCAGGAAAAGGGCCAAAAATTATGATCTGGCACCTTGTGCATTTGCCTCTGTGCGGCAACAGAAACAACCTCCAATAACTGTAGAGAAGAACTGGTGCCAGTAAGACTCCCAATCTCTTTGCTTTTTGTAGCAATGAACTGGCAGCAATGCTTTATTACTGCTATGATGCACAAGTGACAGACGCGGCCTGCCATACATCTTAATTCATAGGCTGGCCTTCAGAATTGCTTTCTGGCTGCTGTTTTTATTCAAAAGTGATGTTTCTCCTGTGAATCCCAGCTGTGAAGGGGCAGTATGAAGCCACAGCAGTCTCTGTGAGAGTGGCAGCAACATTACTCAGGATATAAAACTAACACTCTGTCTCACCACCTCCAAGTTCTCCAAACCAACAGAACAAATGCAGCACCCAGCCCCTCCACCAGATTTTTCCAGCTCCCAGAGTGCTGTTACTCTAAGTTATCTCCATCCTACAGCTACCATGCAAGCCTAGCAAAGATTCCCTCCCACACTCATATACATCCCACACCTGTAGCAATTCATGATACAAACCACCTACCGATCTACTCCCCATATGTCTGCTCAGTTTTCCAAGGAGGGTAGTTACCAGCTTTCCTGTTCCACACACATGGGCATGCTCCAAATCCTACTCTAACAGTGCACTTGCAGGTTGAGTTAATTAAGGCTGACACTTGGCATATAAGGGTATCAATCTGCAACATGCCTCAATGAGTTTGAGAAAGTATCCCATGTGGAACCACACAAAACTTGGTAGCTCTGTTAACAACAGAAAACAGATGGTAATATTGCATTCCAAAGGATCTTAGAGAAAAGCTCACGACATGGGAACAGGATTTCAGTTGCTACAAATGCTGTAGGCTAGGATTTCAGATAAATTGTTGAAAATCATCCTAAAGTCTTCAGCTACAAAAAAAAAAAAAGCCTTGCCAGCTCAGATATCTGAAGTTCTGCTCAGAGCTTTTCCTGGGGCTATTGGGGAGCAATGCTTCTCTCTGCATTCCATGGCCAGGTTGCTCTGCTGAGAGGACTTCATGTCTTTGCTTCTCCTTGCCCTTTGGTTTTTCTTCAGCTCCCATGAACAGGATAGAGAGAAGCTGGGTGCTTTTTCCCTTTGCTTCTGCTTCTGGCTCTGATGTTTAGAGACAATTTGGGGCCTTACAGACTGGTGAGTGGGCTTATTAAAGGAAGATGCTCTTTCCAAGTGTTATCTGGGGACGACTAGACCTCAAATAGGACACCTCTTGGTCATGTTGCTGCTGCTGCTGAAGTTACAGGCTTGGAGAAGAGTTTGCATATGAACTGGTGCAAGAAAGGAGAGAGGGAACAAGATATTAACTGAGCAAGGAGATGGATTGTTCATGGCTTTGACAGATTCTGGATCTGGCCCAAAGTGCTGTCAATTGCCAGTGGTAAATAGCCAAAAAATGAAAAACGAGCTTTTTTTAGACTGTGTCAGCAGTATCAATCAGAGCAGTATCCAAAAATCTTGAAATTAATACAGCACATTTCTGGCTGATGATGCTCAAGCAGAATATATTTTAAATGGACATAAAAATAAGGACATTTCACCTTAAGGTTATTTGCCTAACCGCATTTGTTTCAGAGGCTATACAAAAAGGGAGTGTTTGAGCATGTATCTGGCTTTTCTCAATTGTTTCTCTTCTGACTTACAAATGCTTAGGTTGATTTTACTGTGAAGCTTTTTGGCATAATTATGTTTAATTTTCAGGAAGAACAAAGATTTGTTATGATCTGCAACATACATCTGTTGTGCTGCAGGGCACTATGGAAAGACATGGCAGGGGGTATTAACTGATGTTAGTTTTGCCACAGACCAATGTCAAATGCATAGTTTTCACCTCCATTATTTTAGCTTGAAAAAAAAAAACCAACCCAAAAACAAAGAAAAAAGTAAGTACTGGAAAATCTCAGCATCTGTGAGGCACTTGTCTGTTTCTGAAAACCAGATGAAGAGCCCTTATAAACTAATGTGGAGGTCCAAATAAGAGACATAAAGTAGATGGAAAACAATGGAGACCTGTGACTATTTGGGCTATGCTTTCTTTGGAAGGTTATGAAACCTATCCTTTTTAAGCAAAACCAGCATATTTGTGACAGTCCAGATCCAGATTTCTTGGGCTTACTGTTGTAAAAGAAACCAATAATAATCATGAACATTCAAGGAAATGTTATTCCTCAATTCTTTATCCAGGTCTTGGAGAAGCATGGAGAATGCAGTATAGATTGAATGGAGACTATGTTAATACATAGTAGTATATGCTAAAAACCTCCTATAAACAGGACTTTGAATATTCCTTTAATATATTTGTGAGAAATTTTCATAAATTTCAAGTTGAACTCACTGAATTTCTTTAAGATTATTTTTCTTTTTCTGTTTAGTAACCCAAAATACCAACAATATCACTATGTCTGTTTTCATGCCTACCAATTTTAACACTTGCCTTTAAGGTGAAAACATAATTCAAATATCTCATTTATTTTTTAATTCAAGCCTTATAATTAGTCTCTTAATTGAACTTCAAAGTAGTTTAACTGCATTTCCTTCAATACCTATCTTCTCTCTATCTTTCCAATATTCTTGGATTACTTTTTTGTTTAATTAATTATAAATTATTCAATTAGGGCTTCCTTTTACTTCTTAATTTGAGGATTATTTAGGCAAAATCCTATGGTCAGTAATGGAAGGTCTGATCCTCCAAAATAATTTTTCATGTTTAATACTTTACACAGTGAGTAAACTTCTCATGTAGCTGGTTTTTTTAGTAAGTTTTAGAAGCTCACACAGGAGAACTGAGTAACATTCATGAGGGGAATTGCTCCTCTCTGTACGCTATAGTAATTTCTTATAGTAATTTCTACAGCCCTTGGTACAAATGCATACCAACATACAGTATATAAGTCTGTAACCAGAATGTTCTCTCTTTTTACTTGCAGTTATATTAATAAGCATAATATGAAATTATTATTTTACTAAAAAAAAATATGTTCTTACAAGTCCCATGTTAATAAGAATTTTGAAGCCTGTATGGAATTTCACATCTAAATGAATGTAAGCTATTAGCTTCATATTCTAGCTTCAATTTAGTGTTAAAATCCAATGAGCTTCAGTGGGAAGCTTAGACATAGGACCAAAGTTGATCACAGTGCTTGACAGATTAGTGAGTCATTAATTATGCAAAGACTGTGTCTGTGAAACTAGGTTTTCATCCTAGGCCAAAGTTTGGTCCTTTTTATGGTTTGTGAGTTTGATTATATGGATTAAGGCATTAATGAAAATGCTGAGTATAGCTTTTAGTTTATGGCACCTTGAGAATTAATTTGCTGTCCATTGCTGTTCATATTAATTTGAAACACCCCTCATGAGCTCACAGGGATCCAGCTGACGCAGCACAGTTGTTGCACACCTGCAGGCTCACGCAGAGGCAAGGCGGTGGAGCATGGGGAGAGCAGGCTGCTGGAGAGCAGCCTCCTCAAGCACCACAGCGCCCAGAGCAACCCCCAGCCCGGGATTCTCCTCGGCTCCCTCCTCTGCCCACCTGTGAGACAAGGGCAGGTTGACAAAGAGGTTGTGCAGCCCCAGCTGGGTCCTGGACTTTCTTCCATCCCATCAGCTTCCCTCGTACACTCCCTCCCTCCTTAGCTGCGGTGACTTCTCTCTCTTCCATCTGCCCTTGTCCTCCATGCCAGGGAGTTTCGGGATGCTCCTATTCCTCTCCTGAACCATCCATTGTCTTTCCTTCTCCCCACATCCCACCCCATGCCAAGGGTTTGTTTGCTTCAGCAGGTGCTTTTCTGTCTTTGCCTCACCTCCCCTTTATTTTTTCACTTCGTCCTGGGGGCAGTCGTACACAGCCAGCAGGGCAGGGAGCTGAGGCTGTGGCTGAGCGAGAAAATGTCATGGGGTCCCTGAAAGCAGAAATTGATCTACGAACAGTTGTGAAGAGTCCTGAAGCTCTGGCTGTGTTAAACTTACACAGATTTAAACAGAGGAACTTTGTCAAATTAGCAAGAAATGCCCTTGTGCTCCTTCAATAATGACTGTTATTGTATATATAATATACATTCTATATACTATAACATGTCTAATAAGGATAATATTTCTACAGTCTGTTTCTTCAAATTATTTTAAAAGGTTTTGCAATCAGCAATTATGGCTTAGAAATCTCTTGTGGGTATCACCTTCAAATCATGTCCAAGGAAATTTAAAGCATTTAGAAGAAAACAATATTATTTTTTTTTATTTTCCTAATTTTAGAATTGAGTGAAAACAAAATTTTCCTTTAAATAAATGGCACAAAGACATGTACCATAAGTGGAAAAACACTATAGAAACTAAGGGTAATACTGTGTATCTGAGATGATATATTTTAAACATAACCCAATATTTGGATGATAAACGTAAAGGAGTCTAATAAAATGCTAGATAGTTGTACGCATATTATTAGATACATAAACAGATAATTAACTGTATAATTTTTATTAGAATATGTCAATGTAGCATGGCATGTGGCATATAACCAAATAATTCAAAAAGATTTGAACTACATGCACTACATTGTCCCAAGAGAAAATCAAAGCTCTGTCTTTTCCAAAGCAAATTACTGCAGAAAAGCATTACAGGGGCGATCTTGGTCAGAGCAGTAACGTACGGTGACATTCTTCACTGCTGCAGAAAATCAGTACAATTTCATTACCTTGCCTTCCTGCAGGGCAGCTTGATGCACTTACATTAAAGTCTACATCTCTTACCTGTTTCTTAAAATGCTTGCTGTTTATTCTCCAGGGTTCTACTCTAATTTTAACAATAAAGAACGCTTTAGCTTTTTTAAACAAGTCATTTTAGAATTGGCTTAATGTATTTTTATCTTGTATTTAAAAAACAAACCAACCCTGCAATAAAAATGTGGTTTGGTTTAACAACTTATGCAACGTGATGCAAATGCTATAACATCTTTGTTTACAAATTAGTTTTTCTCTCTGTTGCAATCTTAGATAAAACCCCTGCTTTGTTCTGCTGTTTGTTTTACTGTTTTGTTAAGGCCATCACGTGATGAACATTTCATGAAGGACGATAATGAAAACACACCATTAACCCTCAGTTGCAGCAATGTAAATTGAGATAGGAAGCAAAAATGAGAAGCAATGCAGAAGGCTGGATGGAGGAAGGACAGGGCTCTACAGATAAGAGAAACAGTCTCAAACTAATCTTCTAAATCATTAGCATTGCAGTAGTTCATACCACACAAGGCTAATGATTATACTTTACAGCCAGTGGAGATGTGCTAAGTGACAAATACCTTTTTCCATATATTCAACCATATAATTTAGTGACCTATTTTTATAAGATCTTCAAGATGTCTTTGCTCTCGAAGTATTTTAGCTAGATGTCTGTTTTAAAATAATGGTATATCATAATTGTCTAACTTCTGTGTGTGTGTGTCAGATTTATTACTCATATCAATGTCAGCTTTAAAACAGTGGGGACTAGACTCCTCTATCGAAAGAGTATTTCATAGGATGCAGCAGTGCAGAGTTCCACATGATGTTCTGCATTATAATTCAGTACTTAACAGTAAAGACCACTTCTTGAAGTAAAATTTAGTTCAATTTTCATCTTGTTTTCCCTCTTTGGGCTGCTGACAACTTCACCAGTTAGCAGAACTGAAAGCACTTTATTTTAGTAAGAGTAGCCCAAGGGCACAAATTCCTCCACCTTGCACAAATTATAATAGTAGCAGTGATACCCATCCAGACTGTGGTGAGATGAGTTTGCTGACTATATTTCAGATGTTACAGAACTTGCGGCATTTTGAAGGGGAAAGATGAGGAGTGTAGCTGTGGTGTTTTCTATGTGGAATCATATCTTGGGACTTAATTTAAGGCTACTTTTCAACTAACTAATAAGCAGCCATCAAAATCAGTAGGTCTGCTTCTTCATGGAGGAGAAACTAGTAATATGAAGTCTAATTCTTTTCTAAGCGTAACTTATTCTGTTTACCCACATAAGCCCAGTCTTAGTAAATGCTTTTTCCAGATATTCCCTATATCCCTCAGGAAGGCTGTATCCCATGTACTGCGGAGTAATAGCGTACATGGAGATCTAATTGTCTGACATGCTAAATAACTAACAACATCTGCATAAAGGTTACCCAGTTTGCAGATTGATGCTTGTGACCAGCTTTTGCCGTGTAACGATTTCGCTTGAGATGAAGGGAATCATGAGTCTCTTTCTTCATAGCTGTTATCTTCCAACCCAGCCAGAATAGTAATTGCAGTGGCCACAGCAGTCAGCAGGATACCTATTCCTTTCTGCATGCAAAATTCCCATTCCTGTTTATGCCATGGCTGACTGGAGGTGTTGTGAAGCAGCACGGCAAGTTCCTTCTCCACAGCTGGGCCAGCCAGGAGACATAGATCTGCCTCATCGTTGTTACCGCTGCACGTAAACAAGTGTCTGTCCATTACCTGCCCAGAACCATTGGACACGACCATAACAATACACCTAAATAAACAAGTGTGCACAGCATGGTATGAAAAAGCCAGATAACCTTTAATATTACTGAATATTGAGAAGAATCTGTTGTGGTATCTCTAGGTCTTTTTTTGTAAGGATAGTGTTTTACCAGCAGTGATGAAGACCAAGTTTGACACAGTCATGATTTCTCTCTCTGGTCTCATGACAGCTCATGCTACTGGTCCACATGCTCAAATACACTCAGAAACTGGAAGATACACACAAACACTTCTTCTGTTTCCCCCAAAGATATTAATTTGGATGACACTGTTGTTTTTTTTTTTTCTTTCTTACTTTGTCTCTTTTAGATCCAGTGTGTTCCAGGAACTTGTGAACATTATTCTGCTTCAGGCTATACTTCTGGTAAAAGCCACATACCCTTAACTCAAAGAATTTATTTTTTTGCTCTTGTATAATATGATTTACTTCACCCTTGCATTGGAGCTGGGACGGAAGCAGACAGCACAATAGCCACAAGCATTTTGATAATGGGAATCCTCTAGTTATAACCAGAGGAGGGATGCTTTCAGTTCTGCCCTTGATGTGTGCCACCAGTTTTATTTCCTTACATAAGCAGAGCAGGCAGAAATGAACTATAATGCTAGGAAATAATTAAATGCATGACCTAGAAAAAAAAGAGCGGTGAAATAAAGAACAACCTAAACATTCTGTGTGCTACAGCTAAAGAAATGTGGAATGGCAAGATTTTTAAGCTAGCAAAACCCCAAGAAAGAGCTTAATTTCCATTTTACATCTGAAGTGTCAATTTGGTGATCTTTTTTACATATGGAGGTTTACTGTGTCACTGTTATATGGATTATCTTGAAGCGTCTAGCCAAGTGAGTAATCTTGGTTTGCTTGTGTGAGTGTTGGCTTCAGAACACTCCATATGAAGTCAGAGACCCTCTTGATGTTCAAAAATTCTTCCTTAGAGAAGAAGAAAGATAATGGGAGAGGGAATTGTTGTACCATGTGACTTTATATAAAAATTAAGTTTTACGTACATTATGTACTTTATTCACAATGATGTTACTGAGTCTATAGTGAAGGCGTCATTCAATACTTAATCAATGGAGGCTTGTCCAAGGAAGAATGAAATACAATTAGCTACAGATGACCACCAGTTACCCGGAGCAGCCTTTTTTGATTAATGAGTAAAACATCTATCTCTTTTAAAATTATGTTTTATGAACAATGTATAAATATCTAAAAGGGATAATTCAACTGCATTTGGTGTTGATAAATTTTCAGCAATAATTCATGTGATTCAGTGTAGTGTATAACATAGTAGTTCCAGGCTGCAATTCACCTAACACAGACCAAGCAAGAAGTGATTCTTGGTGTCCTGGCTAGCTCAAGACCATGTGCCAAGTTGATGGCGTCTTTTATTTGTTACCATCTTGCCTTCTGCCAGGGACAAAAGCAGTATGTCAAGCACACCATCCTCAGTGGACTCTTCTTTAGGATGGAAACTAAACTACTGTCCCATGTGTCTTCTTGTTAGAGGGGTGTTTTTTAATTCAGCATCTTTTCCTGATAACAAGGGTTTTTTGTGGAGCATTACAAATGCCATTTACAGAAGCATAAAAGGCATATGTTGAGTTTACTTTGGATATGATGACTTCTGTATGCCTTGTAGGAAGTCAGTGAGCTTAATCACCCTCCCAATAAGCCTAGAAGCCTTTAAGGCCTCCTATGGTGTAAATATGTCTCTCCCAGAGGACAGTAATTGCAGCTACATGCAGGCATCTTCTCTGGGGACTGTGGAGGATGACACTTAGAAGAATTACAGCTTGTATAAGCATAATGTGAATGCATAGTGTGACATGGAACCTCTTATTTTCTCTTTACATGTTTGTTTTACGGTAATAATGAGGTGCATTTCTTTTTGTTCCTCCTTCTTTCCAGGCTTCAGAGCTTGGGAGTGTTTCCTTTGTATATACTATTTATTTAGAACATTTATCTAGATCCCTAAACCAGATATAATTTAAGGATAATACACATTTTGATGATAAAAAGTTGCAGCTTTTTTTTCTTCTCTTAAAGTACTAAAGAAAAAAATTCCAAGTATAAATAAAATTATATCCATGTAGAGTTATCTAATTGATACCAAAAAAAGGGAAAAAAATGGAGATATGATCTGTCCCTCTTCATCCCTGTAAGAACTTGTTAGGAAACTCAAGAAATAACAGTCCAGGCCAGCTTTTTAAATAATTAAACATGCAGGTCTGCTTCCACAATAATTGACATAATTACTGCATCTAAGTACTGGTCTCAAATGGAGTATAGTAAAGGGATACTGATTTCCTGAAAGTGTCCATCATCATTTATTCCAATATCTCCTCATTTGAAGCTTTGTTATTACTGGTTAAGTGGCGTGCCAAACAAGTTACTTTTCACTATAGCTTTGTACAGCCCTCCAGTTTTTACTGATGTAGGCTGAGGATATTAGCCTGCTCTACCAGGGTTTTAGGCTTGGTCCACAAGCTGTGATGAAGATGCAAGCTTTGCAGTAAAATGTTTTGCCACCTCTGCTGCTAGACCTCTCCATAAGAGCAAATTAGATGACGTTCTCTGAACTCAGAAGTGTCAACTGACGGGAGGAGGGAGATGACCTCTTGGGTTGCTTTTGGCATTTGTGTGTCATCGCGGCAGGCTGTTTAAATGAGGATTATATACCTGCCAGCATGATTGCGTGATGTGTAGCACTTGCACAACTGTGCTGCATGTAGTAGAGTGCTAAGAATGCTACATGGCTTGTGCTACTAAGTTCCTCAGGTAAACCATGGTATTTAAAGGCAAGCATGCTTAGAATTGCCCTTGTACTTATTGCTCTGGTCTTCAGATATTGTTGAGTATGTTAACAGCCAAAATCCATTTATAAAACAAGTTTGGCAAACTTAAAAAAAAAAAAAAACACCAAAAAAACCAACCAAACAAACACACAAAACCCAAAAACAACAAAAAAGTGCTTCTATTCTGCATATGCATATGTCTAGGGCAATATTGTTGCCCAGAGGGAAGTATGTTTCTGTTTGTAACAAATTGAATAAGAAAGCCAACTGCGATTGCTCAATGTCTTAATCAAACCCACCTTTTATTTTTCCTGTGCCAAAACATCTCTTTGTAGGTTGGAACTTGAGTTTTCTTGCATGTTGAAAAATTTATCAAGGACACATCCAGTAACATATGGGTATGCTTCCACTGCCAGTATAAGGACTAAATATGTTTCCAGTTCTAAGAGGGAAAATATTCACTATATCATATTACACCTTCTTAATTTGTGTCAGCTGGAACAACAAAACAGAACGTCTAGACTTCATCTTTCTGCGAGTTTTGCTTTACTCCTGGATGCTCTGCATAGTTTAGTGGGCCTGACAACATATTCCAAGTCCATCAGAAAAAAGCTTCTCTTTGGATTTCAGATTTCAGACAGATTAGGTGGACTGGATCAAGAATCAGATACTTGCTAAGATAATTGTTCCTGTCATTTAAATGGTGATAAAGTTCCTAGAGAAGCTTGAAATTGAATGGAAAGTGTGAAAAGATAGAAAGACAGTGAAAAAAATGTAATTATCTCACCAAAAAAAAACCAAACAACTTAAATCTAGTTACTATGGAAGTCCCTCCAAGGGCCTTCTAATTACCTTATAACAGGTAAGAGTATTAACATCTTTTAAAATTTAGGTCTAAACCAACATAATTACAGAACATTCACTGTTCAGACTTCTATCCAGATACTGTTAAGTCGAACTAACAGAAATACTAAATAACATTTTGAGAGAAACTAATGTTTCACAAGATTAAATTACCTCGTATTTTTTCAGAGAAGTGATGTAGGTTATTCTAGCCCACTAAGACAATATTTACATGGGTCGTTTTCTTTCACAGACAGCAATGAGTTGTAAACAGAAACCAAGCTGAAATACAGCAGAAATGGGGCATTTTTCACTTGCAATTACATTTTAAAATGTTTCAGCTGCATTTTCACTTGATTCAACTGCTGCTCAGGGTTAAAATACCATTCCTCTACTGTACCAATCAAACAGTCTCAATGCCTGTTATTTCAACAAATGTAAAGTTGGCATATTCACTCTCTCTTCCAAGTTTTCTTCATAAGGCACCGATCCTAAAATCTGCTCTGAGCCTTTTAAGGTTTTCAGTGGAAATGCCTTTGCATTTTAAGGTGTCATGATGTCAAGTCTTGAAAAAATGAGAAGCAAAGCTTTTCTTATGGCTTTTAACAGTACTCTGATGTACGTCTCTTGTACACAAATTATATTTCTTTACTTATACTCCTCTGGGGGTATGATTGGATCAGCACGGTGCAGTTATGCAGTAATTCCACTAGGAAATTATTTCCAGTACTTTGTTGACTCCAAACACGATTAGCTTTGGAACTTTTTTTAATGAAATTATTTATTGTGGCATGATTGTGCCACAATCATTATACTACAATGTACACAATATACCTCCTTTTCCTAAGAGCCCAATACAATTTTATCCGGATACTTCCTTTTAGGTATAAGTTAAGGCTTCTGTTCTTCTTATATTCTGGAGCAAGGGGAAAGGAGCAATATACAATGAAGCAAACCTAGATTGTTAGGTTATGTGATAAAACCTCATCTGCACTCCCATAGAGGAGCACAGAGAGACAGTAGTGGACAAGCCCAAGTAATTCCCTTCCCTGGCTACTCCCAGGCCAATCACAGGAACCCTCAGTCCATCAGAGACCCATCTCCACAAAGCCCTGAGGAGCACAGGGCCAGATGGGAAAGAAAATTGAAGACTCAGGGGAATGAACACCCTGTCTGGGCCAGGAGACCCTCAGTCCTAGTCTCCAAGTGTGACACCCACCCCCATGAGCCATCGGGAGCAGCTTTGCAGCTCACCTTTTAGATTAAGGGCAGCTGCTGCCCAGAGGTGTGGAAAACATTACAGGACACAGGGGAAGAACATTTTGGGATTCCACATGAATTACTATGTGATGTTTAGGGGAGGAGCAAAAGGCAGGAAAAGGGAGGTGTTTAGGTGATTTGGGAAAGAACAGGTGTGGGAAAATGGAAGGGTAAGGAGACTAAAAAGGATTGGTCATGCACAGTTTGCTGGTCCGCACACTCCCCTGGCCATGCCCTGCGCCTGAGCAGCGCAGTATATCCTGTCTTATTAAACACCTTTCTGACTCTTTCCTGGGGGAGACGTCTCTGTGCTGTGTGCACGTGTATGTGTGTGTGGGGGGGTGACTGCAGCCACAGGGGTCAGACCACGGGTGGGAGGGCCCGTGTGTCCATGGTGCAGGTGTGCATGTGAGTGAGCAAAGGCTAGTGAAAGTCAACCCAGACAAGTTGGTGAGCAGGTGAGAAGGTCTGGGAGCAGGAGGTGAGGATGTCCCGGCAGCTCTGGGTGTGAGGGCTGCAGAGGAACAACTGAGGCAAGCACTGCTTCCTGCCTGGAGCTGCAGTTCACACTGTGTCTAAGGTGAGGCCAAGATGGTTCTCATGAGTCGCTCCTCTTGCACTTTATTGATTAACATTTAAAAAGGCCATAAAAATGCTAGAAGAAAAGATACTATGCCAAACAAAATGTTACTCAAAAGTCATAGCCGTCCAAATCAATGAAACCTAAATAATCATAAGTATTGAATCGCATTATCGTGACAGAGAAACACTTCAGATAAACCCAGTTCCCACACAGAATAAAATTGCAGGAACTTAATTATTTTTTAAATAATTTTTTCTTCCAATTCTAGTCACATCTAGGAGAGCTATGGCAAAATTCTGGGCTTTTTTTTGCTGCTACCTGACTTGTCTAACTCTGTTCTGTCACTTTGTATCCCACGCTCATCAGGAAATGACAGATTTTTTTCACAGGCATACACAGGCCAAGAAAAACAACAACCACTAAAACAGGGGAAGAGGGAAGATTTATAAGATCGTTCCAAAAGTATTATTTAAATTACTCTTTTCCTCTCACAAAAAAAAAAATTGTTTGGGGACAATATGAACCTGAGTACAATGTCAAAACCTGAACAGTTATTCACATGTATAGGCCTGATAAATCTCTGGATAGAATGGTCATTTACTATCTCTTTTGTACAACACTGAAATATAAAATGCATCTAGTCCAGCCATTGTCTATATTTTTCCTCCCATTCTAAAATCACTTGTAAGGACATGCCTGGTTATGCAAAGCTGGATGAAACATGGTGTATTACTTAGATTTTAAATAAGAAATGGCATGAAAAAATTCCACTGACTTTTCTAGCAAAAAGGCAAGGACAAAAACTAATTGATTCAGAGACTTTTGAAGGAGAAACACATATTTTAGCGTTAAAAATATGAATATGTACTGTACTGTTTAGTTCCACCTCATCTTCGTGATCAAGAGACACAGTAAATATGCATAACTGTCAATGAAAGGCATTGAATCCACTCTTTCCCTTTCTTCACTTTACCCATAAAAATAAGTAATATAGCAGTAACAAAACAAATTACTAAATATTAGGGCAGCTTAGAGTAAACAGAAGTAGGCCCTATCTTAATGAGTAAAGACTACCTATTCCTTTATTTAAGGCTATTAAAGAAATTATTAATGTCTCATTCACAAAGATAGCATGCCTTGCAGAATCTGGGGGGGAACAACGAAAGATCCTTGACAGCTTTTCTTTCCCACCTGCACCCTTGCTCCCATTTACACTCTCTGGCCTGTGGAACTCCTATGTATTTTTCAGCACATAATTTGAACAAATGGTACCAAGTAAACCCTTTTTTCTTCTCTTTGCCAATAGAAATTAAATGATCTTTGATTGCCTCATGTCTAGCAACCTAATGCAGTATACTTGCCTATGTATCCTG
Organism: Limosa lapponica baueri; assembly: GCA_002844005.1. Lineage (NCBI taxonomy): Eukaryota > Metazoa > Chordata > Aves > Charadriiformes > Scolopacidae > Limosa > Limosa lapponica. The sequence continues at coordinate 142,288 of KZ506051.1, forward strand.
AAGTTTCCTATCAGATTTATCTGGACAATATACTGTGGATCTGAACCTGTAACAGAATGCAGATATCCATCTGGAACCTTTCTAAGGTGGTCAATGGATGATTATAGTTGAAATAAAAGTATCATGCCACATTTTTGTTTATGTGTCTCCCTTTTATCTTTTGTAAATAAAAAAGAGCATACCTGCAATTTTCATCCTAGTAATGACTTCCTAGACATTGCTTCCAAAGTTGCAAAATTTCACAAATACAGGGGTTTTAGTTTGTACTAGTTTGCCATGTATCCATCTCCTAAGCAGAATTACAATGCATCAGAGAATAATCTTAATTCAGTAGAAGTAAATACTGGTTTATGACCTTTATGGGCTTTCAAATGAAAGAATTTTGGCAGTAACAGGTATTTTTCAAAAGCTGTGATTTCATGATAAATTTTGTCAGTTATATGCAAATAATTTTGGGGTGCTGAACATTTACATTACTAATATTATACAGAAACATATCACAAACTAAGCTTACTTCTTACTAAGTAAATATATACAGAATAAATATGGAGGAACTACCACAGAAACTCTTGATGATTTTTTAAAATTTGCCAGTACTATATATCTAGTAAAGATATACAGAACATTCTGAGCTAGAAATTCAAAAATCCCAAGATGATGGAATTCATCCCTCTGGAAGTGCAGCATATGCTGTATTATACTTGAGTCAACAAATTGGCATTTCTGAAAATATAAATGAAGCTATAATTCCCAACATCTATCAACAAGGTTTGATATAGCTTTAGAGCATGCAAGTATTTTTGTACTCTGATTTTAAGTGTTTGACTACAATTGCAGCAGGAGAGAGGACATTTTTCCCTAAAAGATATAGACATTCCGTCTGACCTTTTGAAACAGAAGAAAGTGCCTGCTCCTCAGGGAAGCTACATGCAATATCAAGAATATGGAATATCAAGAATTCTAATTTGGTTTTGAGTACCAGTGCTTTTCTCCCCAGTGCTCAGCTATACTACTGGGCTCCTTCCATATTGAGAAACACGTGAAAGACATGCTAATACAAGCTTCCATAATACAGTCAGAAAAGTACTATCCATTTTCTTTTTTTTTCTCCCCCAAGCTCTGCAGTGCTGTTTGTTTGTTGGTGGTATAATGAAGGCACCATAGGCTTAGTACATAACTGCTAATATTTTGTAAGCACTAAACCATCTTCTAAAGTTCTACCTACTACAGAGGCTCATGGTTTCTCAGAGCAAAAAACTTTCCTTTCTGTTTTACAGGTATCTGCCTTACATGGCCAAAACAGTGCAGGTGAGATCAAGATGAGATAGAATGAGAAGACCAAAGCAATGGGCATTGTGGAAGCAGTACAAGAAAGACAAAGTAGCTACACTTCACTACCTGTTGAGTTCATATTTTACTTTGTATTGACATGCAGTTACAAGAAAATAAAACATCTCCTTTTCTTCCCATCTTTGTTAAGAAACAAGTGCCTATCTCCTTTATTTCTATGAGTCTGAGAAAAAAATGTATATGCTTTCTTGTATATTTAACTGAGTCTCAGGTATAGCAGTTGTGAGCTAAGGAAAGAAAAAAATATTGATAATATTTTCTTTTTCTTATATATCTCAATATGTATATATACAAAAAGATATATATAATTATATTTTTCTTATATATCTCAAAAATCTTGATTCAGAGAAGCTTTTTAAATGATACCAAAGAGTTGTCTCAAACTTTCTGAAATAGGCACTAAATGTGTAGACCTGTGTAGCACAGAACCAAAATCAATAACAATAGTTGACTTTAATATGTTAGTTGTAATGGCTACATTTTGGAGGAACATTATCTCAAATTGGCTTTAGCCATGCTACTAGAACAAATAAAGCCAGTGCTTATAGAAATTAAATGCATTTCAATCCATTTAAATTAAGATGTATGCAGTTGACACTACCAAGAAAGCATTTTATTTCAGTAGACAGAACTGTGGGACACTCTTTGGTGACTTCGGGAATGCTCATCTGTCAGCCACAAATACAATTCTTACTAATCCAACCAATGGTCAAGGCAGGTAAAATAACTTCAATAGAAGATTAGTTGTTTAGTGCCTACTCTATACCAAAAAACCTGTACCAAAAAACCTGAAACCAGTTAGAAAGCATTTCCAGATCCATTTTCATAACATGCAAATCTCTTCTGATCTCCCCCCTATTCCCTAAGGCAAAGATTATTGGATATATCACAGTTCTGAGATGGTGATGAGATGTGCTGCCTCATGACATGTTAAGGAATATATCCCCATTTCTCTGTGCACTCAATTTCCAGACATTTTTACAAGTCCTGACACAGTTTTGAGATATTTTGTCTTCTGCAGGTGATGTTAATTGCTTTAGAAATAGATTACCCACTAGAGAAAGAGCTGAGCATCCAAATCCCTGCTTCATTCATTGTTTAAGAAATGATTTCAAAATTTAAAGGTGTATAAAGAGTCTGTCAGAAATAGCTGGGAGATAAAGAGGGCAGTCAGAAAAACCCTCAGGGGATTATTTCTGTTTGGTTGAGCAGCTCAGAGTGCTTGTCAAACATTAGTGGAGTAAGATACTTTGACTTCATAAAGTGACAATCAGAAGGGGGCTGAGATGAATTCATAGATATGTGCCAGCCTTGGAATTCAACCAAGCTCTTCATCTCAGTAAAGGATTTTTTTTTTTTTCAGCAGATTCCACATGTTGATTATGAACTCTGTTTTGAAATATTTCCTTCCATCAGTTTATACTTCTCTGAGAAAAAAAAAAAAAAAGTGTGAGTATCCCAAAATATTTCCTTTCCTTACATTTTAAATTTACGTAAGTGGCTCCTATTTTAAAAGGGCCACCAACTATATGCAGGTTAAGAAGACCATAATCCTGACCAATGAAAAAAAAATTACACATTATTTTTAAAGAAATATTAACAATAATTGCTGTTAGCATCTATCTCTGCTGTGTGCCCTTTATTTGTGAAGGACTCCTAGAACTACCTGTGAGTCTCTGGATAGAGAATTTTACAGAAGTGGATAACGGTTTAGATGTGACATAAACAATCTGTTATATGAACGATGATGTAGAGAAAAGTGCTCGTTATATGCTGAATATGAAATTATTATATTAAAAGATATCACAGTTAAAACTAAAAAAAGAGTATCTTAAAATACCATGTAGAATTTAAGCTATGGAATTAATTCACTGTCAGAAAAAAATAGAAGCAATTTAGATGAAAGTTAACAGGATTTCAAAGATTAGTCATTTATACTACTGATTTCAACTTAATGGTTGGCAGACATTAATGTCTACCTTTCATGTTCATTGGCGTGCTTTCCTCCCTGTTTTTTTCAGAAGTACCAAATACATGACGGGTGTGTGTCTGATTTGAGGCACTCTGCTTCAAAAAAGGTCTGGACGAGTAACAGAATTAGACATTTAGTATAGGAGCTGCAGGACGGGTAAGGTGGTCACCAAAGGGGAGAATATAGCAGATACTGCTGAAAGAATAAACATCATGCCAGCACAAGGGGATTGGTGGAGTTTCTTAAGCACTGACCCTGAAACTGATCTTTTCCAATATTTTCATTAATGATGTTGGCATAAAAAAGGGTGCATACCAATAAAGCATACTGAATATGCTAGGCTGAGATGTATTGCCATAAAAGAGGACTGTAATAACTGAATGACCACAAGGACTGAAATAATGAAAATGGGAATAAAATCAGTATTGCTATATGCAAGGTGATGCACTTGAAAAAACACCATAGATCTCAGCGTAAATTGGGAGTTTCTTTTTGGAAATAACTGATAAACCACAGGACCCGTAATCTCAAGTAATTAGCTACAGGTTCACTGCAAGCTATCAAGATTAAACACCAAGGCAGGCAAATAGAAATCTATTATGTGTGAAGAAAGTATTTCAAAAAATGAGAGGGAAATATTAGTATCATGGTAACAGATAGCGGTGGGACCCCATCAGGAATACAAGATAAACTCCTGACCATCAGTGCTGAAAAATATTAGTGCATAAAAGATCAGGTACAGAAAACTATAAAATTATGCCTATGTTGTGTATATGGGCACCCCACAGCATTTTCTCCCTATGTCTTGCTAAAAGGGTCATCAGCTGGAAGTTACTGTTGCTCCGTTTCACTTGTGCACCTTGATTTTCTTCCCATGCAAATGGAGAAAAACGGAGTGGTATACATCCAGGTTTCACCCCAACACAGAACAGGAATCCTACTGGTTAACACCTGAAGCTGGGAATTGTCCCTGACTTCCAGAGGACAGGTATAAAAAAACTCTCTTTCTATTTATACTTTAAAGGAGACTAGAAGAGTTTGTTTTTTCCTAATGTTGCAAAATTAAGTCTTAGCTGGAACAATTGTTATCTATAAATAGAGAGGAGCATTAACACCAGGAAGAGAGAAGATCAAAATGATAAAACTATCATAAAAGTAAATGGATAAAAGCAGCCTATATGTAAGTGTAGCTGGGTGAAAAAGAAGGTCCATAGCAAATATCAGAGCAGTGAAATTCTGGACCGTGTTTCCAAATGATCTGGCTGTTCCCAAGCTTTATTGCTTTTACAAATGAAATTTCAAGTGCCTGGGAGGAGGATTATCAGATTTTCTGCTTGTACAAGGAGAAGCCAGGACTCAACAAGCCCTAGTAAACCTATCTCTGCAAGATTTCACTAGAAGATCGTTGTCAATTGGCTGTTTCTCATTCACAATTAGTTTTTCAGGCCATTATTTAACTACTTTTATTACATATGCTGATTGCGTACAGCCTTGCTTTAGCAGAACAACAGGTGAGCCTACATTAAACGTCTTTCAGAAATTTTAACATATTGCGCTAACAGTTATACCTGTATTGAACAAATTTGCATTCCAATAAAGAAATACTACATTTGTTACACAGCATTTGCCTTTATATAAAATTAGCCAACATTTATTATTTGAGATCATACTAAATACAATGAGGTACACCTCATGTCACTGTTATGAAGTATGGAGATAAAGGTCAACCTCCAAACTTCCCTTTTCGTTAGAAAAAGAGAAGCATAGAGAAGTCAGCATTTGTTTTGAGTTGTAGAAGCTGGATATTGGGCAGTTAACTTCCTTGCTAAGAAAAAAACATTTAGTGCTTAGATTTCTTAAGAACTCCCTTTATCTGCTGTCACTGCTTGCAAATTCAAGTCCACTGATAACTTGTCACCAAAAAAGTCTTCCAAGGTCTAACAGTACTAAATCACCTTTGCTATTAAGCAGCTCAGCCACTGTATCTCATTTATTCTCTGTCATAACCTAGAAATTATGTTTCCTCCATCTTGTTTTCATACCTAGAGAAGGAATTCGAAGAGATAGCCTGAGACTGATCCCCTGACATGCTAAGTTTGTGGATCTTCTATTTATGGCCTCTGACTTGGTGTTAGGCTGTAGCTCCCACTGCAAGAGCAAGATAACTAAAAGTAACACTTGGCTGTGTGGCATTAAAGTAATCACCTGTCTCCAGGGCCAAGGCCTACAAGCCACTGACCCAAGCACAACCAGCAGTCACAAGGCACATCCTGCCTATGCAGTTTTTCAGCAGAAAAGCAAGAGAATGGAAGGTAACTGATATAAACAGTGGCATAATTTTCAAACAGGAGTAGAAGATGCTTCTATTATTTCAGAGCCACACAGCTTAGCTCTGCCAGCTGCGCATCACCACAGACATGTTACGTGATGACTTTTCATTGTTCATATCTGCAGCAATGCTTACACCAGTAAGGGATGTAAAGCCCTCTGCCAGAATTAAGCTTTTGCCTGAATAATATGGCTAAATGGGTACCAAAGCACCCAAAATGTCCTTCCCCCCACCCTTCCCTGGGACAACTTGAAGCAGAGCCATAAGCAACATAGTCAACTTCTGGGAAATGCAGGGCTGGTTGGCAAGGTACTTCCTGCAGCTGGAGGCAGCTGGGGGACTGATTTTACAGATGTCCAGAACAATTTTCAGACAACTTTTGCTCACCAAAGGGTTACCCTTCTGTTCATCTCTCAGTTACCTTCCATTTCATCTTGGTTCCCTTAAAAAGCACTCTCTATGTCCTTGGTATCTTGTACTGTGTGTCGGTGTCAAGGTGTTGGTAGTGGGGGGCTGCAGAAATGGCAGGGAGGAGAAGGAGTTGCTCCATAGTGGAGCAGATATCCACATGGCAGCCCATGGGGGACTTCACGCCAGAGCAGGGGAAGAGAGTGAGGAGGAAGGAGAAGCTATGTGCTGACTGTAATCCCTCATTCTGCATCCCCCTATGCTGTTGGGCCAGGTAGAGGAGTCTAAAGGAGTGAAGTCGAGCTTGGGAAAGTGGGGAGGAAAGGGGTTGTTTTAATGTTTGGGTTTTTGTTTCTCAGTACCCAAATCTATAAAATAGATTGGCAGTAAATTAATTTTTAGCAAGTCAAGTCTGTTTTGCCTGTGACAGTAATCATTAACCAGTGTCCCTCTCTTTTTCTTAACCCGTGACTTTTGTCATTCTTGGTTTTTTTTTTTTATTTTCTCTCCATGTCCCACTGGGGTGGTGGTGGTGGAATGAGTGAGCAGCTGGGTGGGAGTCTGGCTGTTAGCCACAGCTAACCCACCACGTACTTACATCTGCAAGATGTATATAAAGATGAAAAAGCATAGCTGCTCCCAAGGATGTAGGAGAAAATAAAATCCTAGGAGAGAATTAAATTATCTCAACTCAGGTTGCTCATGGCTTTACCTGACTTCTAAACAACAGTCCTTCTTTTCTGTATCAGTAAATCAATTAAGATGGCAAATATTGGGATTTCACTCTAAAACATTATTCTCTTTAGCTATACTTTTTCTCTACCATATCCATGCGCAGAGTCACTGCTGTTTTGTTTTTCTTTTTTAGTGAAGCTGGATGTTCCTGTTTCACATTTGTAATTCTTTTGCTACAGCACAACTACCCACAAAAGATCCCTTTCCACAATCCAGCAAGACTAACAAACTCTTTTTAGATTCAAGGAATATTAATTTGAATTCATTGCTTTGTTATAGTCTCCTAAACTTTCTTGAGGAGAGAATCTGCACATGCCTGCTTCTACAAAATTATATATTCCTAATAAAACCGCTAACTTTTAAAATTTCTGAACATTTTAAGATAGTGCAAAGTAAATCACTCAGTGGTAGTTTGCTATATTGGTGTGACTTTCAAAGCCTGATGTATGTATGCCCAGAGGGAGTTGTCTTCTGGAATGAAGCACAGTCGAGGGTCACACTGGACCATCATGTGAAGCAGGCCAAAGACCACTTATAGTCAGCTATTCTGTGATACCTAGACCACTACAAATTGTGAATTTGTGTACCAACCATACTGTCAGACCTTGGAGAAGTCTTCTTCTAAGTGGATTTGAGAAATTATGATAAAGAAAATGTATTTAGCATGCACTCTGGGGTCTGCTGTTGCATATTCCATACTCAAATAGTTGCTCAGGGGGTGCAGTCTTCGAATAGCTCTGACATCAGTGAGGTCCTCAGGTGTTTTTTTTCCTGCTGCTGAGGAACGGGTAAGGAAAAAAGCTAGGTTTAATAATGTGTCTTTGTAATGGAACTGTGATCTAATCCGTTTCTTTGTTCTTACCACTTACTTACTTAAATGTGTTATTTATCAAGTAATAATGCAAACACAGTAATTTCACTAACATGTATCAGAGACAGGAGTTTGGAGAGGAAAGAACAACTGTTGCACGCTCACTTTGTTCAGTACTGCCTAGGGTTAACTGATGTAGGCAACAGGGGCTTTTATTCACTTAAAAATTGCGTGAACTGGCCAGACCTCTGACGTGATTCTGCACTTGTACATGTGGATACTAGCACTTGTGGATACTAGGATAGCACAGCAGCAACTAGAGCAAAAGATCTTTTAAACAGAATGGTCTGTAAACATGCCTCCCTCTACCTGCTTTCTGCTTTCACAGTCCCTCCCAGTCCCGCTCTCAGTCTAACAGTCTTCACCAGAGTTCCAGCTGGAGCAAATACCCTGTTAACCTTCTGGGTGTGTAAGAAACTGTTTCTGTGTCAAGCCATATTCTTCCCAGGAGTTTCTTAGTGGACACTGTGCTCCAGACTCCCTACTCCCCCTCCTCCGTCCTCAAAAAACTATCCAGAGAAAGAGAACACACTTCTCCCTGCTGTCATGCCATTGCCCTTGTAAAGGAAGATGATGTATAGCATTTCTAAACTCCAAATAAAAAGCTACTACCCAATACATGTTATACAATTAGCATTCAAGTAGAAACAAGATTGCCTATTAATTATTACTGCCGCCAAGTTAGGCCTGAACGTGACTTAGTTGTTCCTATGTCTAGGTAAAAGAAAAAAGAAGGTTCTACACACATTTGTAATGAATTATACAAGATCACAATGATAAGGCGATATTGCTGTCTTTGTGGGGATAATTTTTGCCTCAAACACAGAGAGTTCTAGTACCCTCCTATCACTTATCTGAGAATATTTTTATCCTCTTCTTTTTTTTTTTTTTTTTTAAAATAGCATCTGCTTTAGAGAAACAGTATGTTTCCTCGTGTTAAACAACTGCTGTACATGTTTCTGAATCATAGAATCACAGTATGGTTTGGTTTGGAAAGGATCTTGAAGATCATCTGATTCCAGCCCCCCTACCATGGGCAGGAACATTTTCCACTAGACCAGGTTGCTCAAAGCCCCATCCAGCCTGGCCTTAAACACCTCCAGGGATGGGGCATCCACAGCTTCCCTGGGTAACCTGTTCCAGTGTCTCACCACCCTCACAGTAAAGAATTTCTTCCTAAGATCTAGTCTAAATCTCCCCTCTTTCAGTTTAAACCCATTACCATCATCCTATCACTACATTCCCTGATAAAGAGTCCCTCCCCATCTCCCCTGTAGGCCCCTTTTAGGTACTGAAAGGCTGCTATAAGGTCTCCCTGGCACTCTGTCTTCTCCAGACTGAATGCCACAGATGCAAAGATTTGGATTAGTCTCTTGCAGTTTCCTAACTACTAGTCTGCATATTGTTATGCCTATACAAGGAACACAATAGTATTAGGAAAATTAATTTTAAACTGTATTTGAACACACTGAGAAAGAGAGGACTGCACAATTGGTATAATACCTATGCAGTTGTAAAAGCCTTTTAACAGTCCTCCCCCTCCACGTTGTTGTTTTGAATAACGTTGTTAATATTACATATATTCACTGCCAGTCTTCCAGGTTAAAGTTGACTGTAAGAATTATAGAAAAAAAAATCAGATGGAAAAGGACCTCTGGAGATCCTCTAGACTGAACTTACTCTAAACAGGACTAGCTTCATAGCCACACCAGGTTGCTCAGGGCTTCCCAGTAAAGAAATGAAGACCATTTCCTGTTGAGCGTAGTGTGATGTGATTCAGCTGTCTGAAATTAATAACATTAGCAATAATGATTCCATGTCATCTAAATTCCAGAACTGTCTGTTAGACTTAAGACAATTATGTCTACAACATTTTAGACATCAATGGGAAGAGCTGAGAAACCAAATGTGGGAAGTTTCTGTGCAGGTAGAACCATGAGGGGAGCTATCTGACGTCTTGTAAAGCATGACATTAGATACCTCCGGAGAAAGAAGGAGAGAGGAGGAAGGGGGAATAGAGAAGAACACAAAGCCAGGAAAAGGAAGGTTTGTATTTGGCTGCCAGCTTACTAGAGGAACAGCTTTGTGATTTTTCCCATCTTTCAGTTTGTACTAGTAACAGCCATTTTATGAAATATGTTTTCTCAAGGTCTGCTTTAAAGATGCATTGCGTAATGCAGAGCAAGAACCTTTCAAATGCTTACATTAACAAGTGGCCATGAACCTGCCTCTGCTCTGCCTCAGTTGTACTTTGTATGCTCAGCAGCATATAAAAAATTAAAATTGTCCCAAACAGTCAACAACCGACTCTACAGAAGCAACACCTCCAGATGTTGTATACGAGGTGGCTGTTGGCTTTGCATCATCAGCTTTTGATCTCATTTTGCTCAATGAACACTTCAGAGAAGGTGAAGGGGGGGTGGGAATATATCACAACCAATACGCACCGCACTTCAGTGGTTGTGACAGCTGGAACAGTCCCTGTGAACCAGTATTGCCACTGGAAAACAGAATAACTTTAAGTCAAGTCTAGCACATGTACTGTGTCAGACCAGAACATGACTTCCACAGCATGAAAGTATGAAAGAGTGGCTGAACAAAATCAAGCTGCATGCGTCTCATAACTGGCCATTTGTCCTGATTCTGCAGAACCCTTGTCTGAAATTATTACACTACAAATGGAAGGTTTGCATAGATTATGAAAGTAAGAAAAAGCAAATACCAGAGTTTGATATCAAGTATTTGTCTTGAGAACTCTGCAGTTCTGACACATACAAACACATGCACACGTTTTCAGTTACGCATCATCCAACCAAGTTGATTTTAAACATTTGCCTAAAAGATTTATTTTATTATTCAGAGATATCTTCTGTGCTTGATTTCACTGTGAATTGGGATTTTTTTCAAGGAAAAAAGAAGTCTATCATATTGATATTTCTAGCTCAAACATTTTTTTTCTTCCTTGTGAAAGATTAGGATTTTAAAAGCATTCTAATAAGGCATGAATTAGAAATGAAAATCTTCATTAAAATTCTGTGAAATGGAATACTACAAAACTTTTCCAGTCAGTTTCTTTTGATTTGTTTCTCATAATCTAATTGAAAACTGATGGTAATAGTTAAAATGCGTATTTGTAAAATATGTCATGGAAAATGTAATCTCAACAGGTCTGATCAATGTCTTTTTCACAGTCTTTCTACCAACTCACAGAACATAAAAAGAACATTTTCATTTTTAAGTGGACAGTATTTTAAGCAGCATTTAAAAAATGGGAAAGGAAAAGTGGGATGCAATTAATAACAGACAATAGAACTCAAATAATTTTGTACTTTTTTCCCTTAAAATGTGATTTGGGCTTTTGCCTCATCACTGAAGCAGTATTGCAAAATATGCAAGAACTATCAAATGATTACAAAGCAAAATTATTTTAATTTTCTCCATATGGTACAAAGTAAACAACAATCTTGACACAAATCAGAGTGCCTGTTTGACATCAGGATTTCTGCCAAAAAGTAGGTGGTTGCGACAGCATTCATGTCTTCTTCTTCTAAAATTATACAACTTGATTGTACTGTCAAAATAAAAAGGAAAACATCATGTAGTTTTCTAACCTGATGTGCTAACAGAATCTGCATGTTCACAATCTAAATGTTGATAAGGTCTGAGAAATAAAACACATCACACAAGAATGGAGAATGGAGTGATAAATGGACGAGACACAGATACCCTATGAAGATCAAGTAAGTGTCTGTAGGCAAAGAATACACATCAGTAGCAATTGTTAACTAAAAGAGGTACAAACATCCATAAATAGAATAATTTTTTCTTAATTCCAAGAAAAGAGAACATAGTGACCTTTGTGAATAAAACATTTTTACATGGCATATAGATAGTAGATGATAGCCACAGTCTTCAATGAATCAGCAATCTTTTTTGAAGTCAGACTAAACACAGTAAAAAAATACTGACTTCAACAACAAGCATTTTCACATAGCTTTTTCTACTAGCCTGATTTTCATAGGTATAAAACGTTGTTGTCTTTATTGATTTAATTTTCTCTGTCATCTAATATGCCCGCAGCTGCCAGCTCTGAGGCATTTCTAACACCCCATGATATTGAGCACAGGACGGATGTCATAAAAAGTGCCTGGAATTTGCAGTCTAAAGATCTTCAGACTTCTAGTCTCTGGAGCCACCCTGTACCCAATTACGTCTGGTGACATCTAATGTCAATTTACAATTCGGTCTCTGTGTCAGGATCATTGAGTATCTTTGGTATGACCTACCTGAAAAAAAATCACATAAGTAGATAGCACTGTGTGGTAACTCTCTTTGTAATGAAAATGAACTTGTTTGTCTGTAACTCTACAGGGTGTGCTCAGCTGAGGCCTGATGTTCTTTAAGACATGGAAGTAACCACATGCCATGCAAACCCTTCTTCCTCAAATCGTGGCACATCAAGGGCAACTCACACCTGAGAGCCTTCCATCAGGATCTCAGATAGAATCTGAAGGAGTGTTTGTCGTTGCAGGCAATGGTCTTTCTGGCAGGAAAGAAAATTCCAGCTACTTGAGAGCTCCAGCTGCAAAGGATTTTCTGACAAGAGAAAAACCTGTCTTGATCCTCCAGCAAATTAAAGTTCTGTTCAAGTGCTGCATTTGAATACCTATAAATACACAGTTGAGAAGACATCTATCTAGTGTGTATGGTATCCTCTCTTCTGTGTGTTTGGCATTTACAAATCTTATACCTATAAAACAAATGTAGAAGAACAAGTGGTAGCAAAAGACATGTTATTGGGGAAAAGAAAACAAATTATAATATCAAATCTTACCAGAGAACTGGGCAAGTGTTTTATTTTTAGGCTGGAGTGAGGGGAACTGACTGGAGACCTTGCCCTTTGCCTGGAAAAAAATGTAGGTGAGGAGGATGTGCAAGGGCAAATGACAGCATATCAGGACCATCAGCAAGAAAAAGAGCTGGTTACTTTACTAAAAAATCTAGAAAAGCCAGGACTGTTCAAAAAGTCCCCATCTGTCACCAGGACTTATGCTACTGTGAGGAAAATTCTCTTCCACAGGGAGTTGGACATTTGTAAAGGCTAAGGCACAGATACTCCTTTTTTTTCCTTTTTTAAAAGATAAACAACTGTTTCTTCAGTTTCAATCTCTTCAGTTTTTCATATATGATAAAAGATGTATGCTTAATTAAGTAAATACTAAGAATTGAAAAAAAGAAGAAAAAAAGGGGGGTGTGTGTGTGGCATTAGTGTGCAATTATTTATTTCACTTCATGTAAATGAAGAAATATTTCTGTGTCTTTGTAAATGTTAGGTTGTCCAGAAAGGTTTTGGAGTCACCATCCTTAGGAGGTTTCTAAAGTCACCTGAACAATGCTTTAAGCCACTTCATATGGCTTTGAATTTGGTGCTGTTCAACAGTGGGTGGGATTAGAGACCTCCAGAGTCCCTTCTAACCTAAATTTTTTCATGAATGGCTCTATTTAGAAGTACAGGAGAAAGGAAGAAATGAGAAAAATTGTGCCATTCTGACAAAAAAATGTCATTGTCTTCATGAAGAGGTTGAGCCTTGTCTGTCAAAAGTTCCCATTTTTCCCTAACTGGTCCTCTAATGTGAAATATTTAGTTAACATGTTTCAGTCACTTACTATGATCATAAAGAAAAAACCAATCTGGAATATGCAGCTGTCTTGGTGTCCTTAGCATTAATACAGACAGGAAAAGGATGTTCTTGTCCTTATAGAGAAATAACTAGTTAAAGGAGAGAAAATATTATTGTGGTATAAAAAAATTAAGCTTTGAGCCCCTTTAGGTAGTAATATAATTATTAATGGTTACTGCAGATTCTGTAGATGATTTTCTAATGTCCCATCAGATCACAATTTCTTTTGTGTTCTTTAAAGGAGGAGGTACTGTCATACACATCTTACCTTCTTAGTTCATTATGTGCCTAGGTTCATTTTTCCATAATACTTCTGTGACAGAGACAATAATGCTGACAATCTGAATAATAATGACAAATATGTCTTGGTTTTGTGGTTGTTTTTTGTTGTTTTTGTTGTTGTTGTTGTTAGAAGATCTAGCAAATAACCTCTCTGGCTGTACTGTACTGGGGAAAATGCTTTCAAAGGTATGCTTTTTCATTATGTTGCTTCAGTTTTGATGAGCTTTTGTAGTGATTTGTTTCCTGATGGTCTCTAGGAAAATCCCATTAAAGAATCCTTTGTGCTGAACTCCATAAAGGTGGGGTTTTTTTAAAGTTGTCCTGCCCTGAAAGGAAATCTTAATCGGAGCAATCACCAATGGCAATGAGCAATATCTCACTGTCCTTCAAGCATGTAAGTATAACTCTGCCACTGTCACCCCTCCGCTACTCACACATCTTTTGACATGCCACCAGGTATGAATGAGCGTATATATAAGCCTCTTCCTATCCATGAGTATGTACATGTATAAAATCTGCCCTTTCTTTCACAGGCCCATCTTTTCCTGCTGCATACCATTGCTGCCATCCTCCCCTTTGGTACAATAGCTAATACTTTCTGACCTCATTTAGGCTGCCTTCCCTTCCTGCCATTCAAGGGAGCTGAGCTCCTCAGAGACAGAATTGTCTGTCATGATTTTCTGGCAAAGAAAATAAGAGGAGTCTATTTTATTTTTTTTAGAACAAATGCATTCAGACTTAATTTTGTATTGTGAATATAGTACTTCTGCACAAATATTCCCTTGGTGGTTACAGCTGGCCAGGCACAAAATTGCCAGCAACACATCAAACCTCTCCAGCCGGACCTTATTTACATTTACAACATGCTCGGTTTTCACATCCATTGAATCCTTTGGCTTTGTTCAACTGACAAGTAAATGTTCCTATTGTCGTACTTTTGATGATGTGGATGCAGTTTCATGAGTATGCATGCCAGGAGCAGAAAGTAAATTAGCCATCATGGAGTATCAATTTGAGACTGAAGTAGTCCCATAAAGGATTTACCTAAAAGTCAAAGTCCTCTGAACTCTAGTCAGATTTCACTAGCAGACAAAAATATTAGACGGCATGCTGCTTCATCACTTGGTGCAGAACCCAATCCCTTCTCTGGCGCTCTGTGTGGGGTGAGCCAGCCTTTCCTGTTGTGTTTTGCAGTCCAGCTCTTCTCTGGTAGCTTCCTGGGTTGAGCACATCAGGCAAAACCACCTCTGCATTTCTAGGAATGTCTCATCTTTGCAGTCAGCTCTAAAGCTTGAGCTGTGCTGCAAGAAGACACCTTCCCACTCCATTTTCTCCAGCCTCCCAACATCTCCCTGGTGTTGTAGGTCCTGTCCTTTGCAGCACACTGGGAGTCTCCCCGTGCTTTGTGTGCTGGGTAGATCTAAGAGGAGCAGTGTCTGCTCCTCTCTGCAGGCTTCCACTCAATCTGGAGCATGGTAATCACTAAAAAGCAAAGAGGCACCCTCTTGCCTTGAAGCACAGCCACTATTTTTATAGTAGGATATACCACAGACTGCGCATAAATTAAACGATGAGCAAACTAGTGGAACTGTTCTAGCATCTTTCACAGTAATACAGACCATTGAACAGGCATTAGAAACCCTTATTATGAAACAAAAAAGGATCTGAAACCATGAAATGAGAGTTTCAGAGTTTGGCCTGAACTAGTACCAAACTTCATCACGAGGCTTTAATTATTTCTTCAGTATTTTGTCAAGTGGTTTAAAACATTAGTTTTCCAGATATATCCACTTATACTTTTTTGATCTGCTGTATTATGACACACTATTTCTTATTTTTGGCTCTCTGGCTGTCTAAATTCAGAATTAAATGTTTTCACTGTTACTAGTTGTGACATCTTGAATCACAGCTGAGAGAGCTGAAGCAGATGAATGAAAGGCCATGGGACTGCTTCCCTCAGTTCTGCCTATTGATAAATAGAAAATGCACTCTTGTTAACCTCTTCATGTTCAAATGAATATTTCTAATTTCTCCTCACAGAAGTGAAAAAATGGGAAAAATGCAACATAAGTCATCAGTACTCCAGTAAAACACTCTAATTGGGGAAAAAAAAAATGATGATACAGTAGGACATACAAAAAGATGTGCTGAGTATTGCTCCTGAATGTAGGTATCAAAATAGATGTGCTGAGGAAAGCAGCATCTTAAAAAAGGTTATGTTGTCCTCATTTGTTACTTCTTTTTGTAATTTATTACCTTTCTCTTAGGATGAAGCAGTTTAGTTTTCAAAGCCTTTAAAGGCTGTAGGTGTGTTTAGGACCAATTTCTGCAGTTCAGTTGCTGGGCTGTGTGCCCCTCACAAGGAGTGGCAGCCTCCAGCTAGTAGCCAGCAGAATGATTCCTGTAGCAAGCATGACACTTCTGTCTCCGAAGAATCAGAACTTGCCTCCTCACAAGGCAAGAGGGCAGAGGACAAAAATATTCAAAGGGCTGAAGCTTTGCCCCTCTCCTTGCCCAGAGAATCATGTTGAAATTATAAACTAACATGGGCAGAGGTCTGCATCCAGCTGCAGGAATCACCCCTCAAGCATCAAGTACACAGGATTTATTCTCAACCAGTATCACACTAGCAAAGCACACTGTTATGGTAGTGAAGTAAACACACCATGGGTGCTTTACATTCCAAAGTTATGCTGCTATTACTCCTGGGAGATTCTGGACGGCTGCATTACAGCTTGCAGCTCCAATCGCCAAGGCAAAAGGTCTGCAACTCTGAGAATGTCCAGCTCCAATCACCACAGCAGAAGGTCTGCAGCTCTGGGAGTGGCTGAGGAAGCCCAGAAGTCCACGACTGGTGAAAATGAAAGACGTGTGTCTTTATATCATCAGTTTGAAAGTGATGTCATGCACAAGATGGGTATAACAGGTAATCAGCACCCAATAACGAGTCATCTTAAGGCTCCTGTGCTCCAGCTCCCCCTGTGTAACTCTTCTGTGGAGAAATGGAAAATGTGAGATTTGGACACTGTTAATGTGCTCTTTTTCACAAGCACTAAACACACACAAACCTTCAAATTTTAAAATGGTCATGTGTACAGTCATTGTGCTGATTATACTGATTTGTTGGTGTTACCGGCACTAATTTTGTGATGCGAGATTGCATGAGACTACAATTACTGGGTTTGTTTGCCTTTTCACAAACATCACACTTTCTATTTTAAAAATAGAGTGTAGGTGAAGAAAAGAGCATCATCCAAAGAGATGGCAGGCGTTCATACTGGAAAACTCAGTCTGCATCCATGATACTAAGTTAAATAAATCCCGGGAACATGGAGAGTATCAAGAAATCAAGAGTGATTAAAAAAAATAATAATCTCATTGTCCTATTGATTTAGGACAATTCAAGTACTCTAACCAATTTTCTTCCATAACTATTTTACTTATGTTGGATAGGCAACCCTATTTTCTTTGCTAAAAGATCTCATTTCAGCAGAGTTCATGAACAGTTTCGTGTCAAGAAGTCATGAAAATATGGAATACAAAGAAACACTTTGTAACCATTTTTAATAACAATCTAAAAGCAAAGCTAGAAAACCGTAAATTAAGTAAAATGTTGAAAAAACATTTTATGTATTTTCAACATCAAATTGAAGGATCTTTAGTCTCCTACAAAAATCAGTCTGGTTTTTTTTTTTTCAGTGACTACACAGGGAAAGCTACATATATTAATTTCTGTTTTCTTTCTTCTGGAAATAAGCTTTTGTGCCTCTGCATCCAGACCTCAACCTCCATATTATTTTCTCTACTCTGGCAAGTCTTCCCAAGTTCTGTTACCTCTTCCTCATCTGCATATCATCTGTTGTTGATTTTATCTACTTTCCTAGTTTCAGTGGCCATGTATGCCTAACAACAGTCACATACAGATTTGTCAACTGCAAGCATATCTTGTATTTCATCCTTTTCCCTGTCATTGCCTCTTTCTCACCTTACCCTGAAGGTTTGCTATGAACTTAATCTGCACACATTTACAAATTTACCATAACCATTCCTCCCTGTTCTGCTCCTCTGTTCTCCGTTTTGTCTTCTGCATTCCCTAGGCCTGCACAAGAGGAGAAAAGCACAAAAAGAGAAAGACTCAAACAACCCTTTCATTATCTGATGTAATTCACTCACAGTCTTGTGATCTGACAGAACTGATCTGAGAAACTTGCTGGTTTTCTGGGGAACTTCCTTTGCTATGTTATCCTCAACAGTCCTGTGCCCACCATTTCATATTTTAACAGAATTTGATGTAAAAACCCTTTTCTAATCAAAACCATATGCAATGTACTTTTTCTGAATTCTGTGTTTTAAACTTCTGAGCCAACTGGCTTAAAAGATACTATTTTTCTCTGGAAAATCATCCTGTTTTCAAACTGAAATGAAAGTAACATACCAGCTGAATGAAAAGGATCTGTATTTTTTGGAGTATGTAATGAAACTGAAGAGTCCTAAATTTCAGAGGAGTTTGGCTTTCCTTTATGAATGCTTTGATTTCATATTAAATGTTGTATTCCTGGGTAGACTGCTGGAGAAGAACTGAACTGCAGGATGAGAGAGAAAGTCTCATTTGGCAAAGTGGCAGATAACACAGTACATCTGCTTACCCCACTTAAGAGACTGACAGGATTTGCTGCATACTGAAAGAAAAGCTAGTTAAAAATACTGCAATGTGTCCTGCTTTTGTCCAAGTGCATTAATTCTTATTTGTAGGAATAGATACAGGACAAAAGAAATAAAATCATATTAAATCTCTGAGTGTTTCAAACTTTGTGTTGGCATTCATTCCTAATTGAAAGAGTTCCAGTCAGTTTTGTACAGATTCTGCCTTGATGATAATAATTATTAGCTCACAAGAAAATTGTATTCTTGTATAATACAGGCTATCATACATCATCTTTTTTCCCAGACAGCTGCTCTTTTTCTTTCCTCTGAATACATCCAGGCAGATTTTTGATAGCTGCAACCTGGAGCCAGCTTTTGTTTTTCCTGTGGGGAAAGTCAGGAAAGGAGGTGGAATCAATGACAAATGGATGCTGGAGAGTAATCTGAGTCCAGGGGTGGGGGAGGAAGGAAGAACTATCAGCAATTTTAAAATAGAAAGAAAGGGAGTTTCAGGGCAACCGCAGACAGTAGACATGTGAGCAGGGAATGGGGGCTGAGAGCAAAGGGGTGGAGGGAAGTGTAAGTGGGAGCAGAAGCTGAGGGATGGCAGGAGATAACGGGATGAATGTGGGGACTGTGGTGAGGAAGAGAGTGCTGTCCTTCCTGGTCAGAAGGGCATGCACCAGTATGTGCTGAGGGATGACCAGCTGGAAAGTAGCTTTGCAGAAAAGGACCTGGGGGCCCTGGTGGACACCAAGATGAACATGAGTCAGCAATGTGTCCTTGAGGCAAAGGTGGCTAACAGTATCCTCAGCTGCATTAGGAGGAGGAGAGTTGCCAGCAGGTTGAGGAAGCTGATCCTTCCCCTCTCCTCAGTGCTGGTGAGGCCACACCTGGTGTGCTGGGTCCTATTCTGGGCTCCCCAGTACAAGAGAGATATTAAGCTACTGGAGGGAGTCAAGTGAAGGATCACAAAGATGATTGATAGGAGCATTGCTTATATGGGGAGAGGCTGAGAGAGCTGGGACTGCTCAGTCTGGAAAAGAAAACACTCAGTGGAATCTCATCAATGTATATAAACACCTGAAGGGAGGGTGCAAAGAAGGAGCCAGGGTCTTTTCAGTGGTGCTCAGTGACAGGACCAGGGGCAATGGGTACAAACTGAAACACAGGAGGTTCCATCTGAACATCAGAAAACACTTTTTCACTATGACAATGACCGAGCACTGGCATAGGTTGCCCAGGGAGGTTGTGGAGCTTCCAACCTTGCAGATATTCAACAGCCATCTGGACATGGTCCTGGGCAATTTGTTCTAAGTGGCTCTGCTTGAGTAGAGGAGTTGGACCTCCAGATGTCCTTTTCAACATCGACCCTTCTGTGGCTGTGAATCCTGGGGGGGAAGGGGTTATAGGAACAGAGATTTAGTACAGTTGAGGTATGGGAGAAGAAATTTGAGGAGCTTACAAATGGGAACACTTGAGGGTCTGTGCACTAAACAGTAGCCCGAAGCTCAGGAAGTGGGAACTTAAGAAGCAGGGATCCCGGCAGAGAAACATTAAAATTAAATGATGCAATTTCCATTTCTGTTTTGGGGACAGATGAACTCAGATAACGGTCCACTTCCATTGCACGACACTGAATGGCACCTCTCTTTTACAGTTGAGAACGTGGTAACTTTGTTACTTAACCTGTAATTTGAGCACTGATTTGGGCTTACCATACTCCTGATAACATTCTTACTTGCTTTCATGCACACACATTCATATGCAATCCCTGGTCCTGTAATCACATAATGCAGAGTTAAAAACATTGTGCACTGAGCTCAAAATAATGCTTACTGCACTGACTATAACACAACAGCTTTAACAACAAAACAAAACATAAATTGCTACTGTCACCAGTAGTGGTACATTTTTGAAAGTTCGCTAGAAGTAAATCTGACAGACAAAACTCAAATCCACAGCTTATTTTCCATTTTATCAATTTTCACGCTGACATATGATAGGTCCTCCAATGCTGATTTGCTATTATTACTGGCATTTTTAAAGTTTTGCCTTGGTTTAATTTCTTTTTTTAGCCCCCTGTTGCTTTAACTCACTTTAAGTATTATTTGTATGACAGTTATATCTTATCTTCTTTGAGAGGCAGTGTTTATTACCACAGCAAATCCTTGGGATGAACAGTTGTGTAAACGGAACAAATTAATTCTTTCTAAGAACAACATGGGGGAGAGATCAGTGAAAAAAGTCATGATGTTTCTTTTACTGGGAAGCTTGTAGCCACTTCTTCCGTGCCCTAATTCTCTCCAGTTTTCAATTATTATTGATACTTGATTACTAATTTATTACAGCTTCTGATTTTTTCCAGACAATAGAGGCTGACTCCAGTGGGTTCTATACTGCAGGCATGTAAAAGGAAAGGCCTAAAAAGTCAAAATCTAAAGAAAGAATTCCTTTCACCTGTTTACCTCTTTTCTCTCAAGTTCTCACAGCCTTAAAGAAAACTTTCTCATCTGGTCAGGACATAGGAAGCTGCATGGTATCCCAAATGCCAGATATATCAAGCTTCTGCAGTGCCGTTTTTCACTTTCCTGAAATGCCCTCTAGTAAGCTATGTCTAACGCAGGGAGCCAACTGAATCTTCAAGCATAAAATACTGAGACCAAGACAATATCTTAAGGACTTAGAGAAGAACTGGGATGGGTGAAACTGCATGGGATGCAACGATGGTGAAAAAAAATCATTCACTCATTCCTATAGAGGCCTCAATTCCTGAGCTGAGATGGTGGCAGGAGAATTCTAGCATTTTTAATAGAAACCCCTCTACCCCTTAAAGTGGTGAAGAAAAATCCATGGAAGTTCTGAAGTTATTGAGGGGAACTAACTCTGGGAAGAATGGCCTGGCCTGCCTAAAGCAATGTCCTAGAGAGCTCAGTGATCTGCTTGGAAAAGAGTAGGGAAAACATACTGCAAGAGGAAAGAGGCACCAAGAAATGTATCAAAAAATTTGTTTTTGTGCTCAGGGAACATAACAGCTGCAGTTGCAGCATGGTTATGACAGGTTTTCTTAAGAAGCCAACCTAGTTTTAGAAGTATGGAGTTCTTTCAACTTATCACCCAATAATTCATGAAACAGGCTTCAGATCTCATTGCTCTTTGTAGTCCTGCCAGACACACCTCAGAAGACTACTTAAGAATAGCAAATAGAACGATGGATTTACTGAACTACTCGGTGAATTCCAGGGGGGATGACATACAGGTCACTTTGGCTCTGCTTCTGCAGCTTGGAGTGGTACTTTTCATACAGCTGCAACACACTGTTGCTGCTGACTGTTGTCTTAGGGGATACTGCTCTCAATATGGAGGGAAGGTAATGAAATATTGAGGGAAGATGATGAAAGACCCTGATATTTGGGGAAGGGAATGTGTTTGCAAGCAGTACCTTTGTACTATTTAAAGGGACTTGTCTGCAAAATAAAATGAAGCAGAGGGATGAAGGAAGAATGAAAACATTGTGAGGAGGAAAATTCTCAACTGTGGCTCTTTTACACTGAATTTCAGATAGCAGCCCAGCCAAGAGAGTTTGATTTGTTCTTAGCCATTGAAGTAATACAGGCAGTAAATTAACAACGTCTTACTTCAGGGAAAACAAAAATTATCTGGAGCAAAACCACAAAATGTGAGACAATGCTCCATTAGGGTGGCAATCTGCTCCCTCAGCTCTGCATGGCCTTTTTCAGTCAGGGTTTACCACCTTTGACTGCAGATTTACAACAAAGTGTTTGGACGCAGGGCTGCATTTCCAAGCTCATGGGACAGCTGGGGCTGGAATAATTCATGCGAGTGTTTGGAAGAAGGATACATGCATAGTAAAATCTATACCTGGATTGCAGAGTGCACAAAATTAGTGCATCCTGTAGAATCATGAATGTTTCTTGGACAAAGTATACCTGAGGTGGATGCTGAATGTCTAGCTGCAGTGTGCTTACCCTGTTGTGCATGAGAAACATTAAGAGGATGTTTCAGTACCCTGAGTTCACACTGGGGTGAACTCCACCAAGGATCATCCACCAAGGATTTAGCAGATTCAGCTTTCAAAACTTTAAAGCAGGACTAGGCTCAAATCTAGGGTGTGGATCTGGATAGAAAGGTTTGTAATTCACACCAACAACCAAGTTACAGACCTGAACTTCATATCTCTGAAAGGGTTTGGATATAGGATTTATAGTCAAATACTGCATGAAAGCACCTGAAATAAAAGCAGTCTAAGCGATGGGAGAAACACCAGTGATTAAGCAGGTCTCTGACCCTATTGGGACAGTATTATTATCAGTGTGTTTGTACTGTTCTTTTTGGGCATTCCTGCAAGCTTCACAGATGACAGTGATTCAGGAGTGGCTATAATGAAGGCCAACTGGCGAAAGCTTGTCCAAAAGCACTAGCTTTATGGTTGATTTTTTTCAGCTGATCCAGTTACTTGTCTTTTCCTGGCCCTGTGTTAGCCTCTGCAGAGGACTTTGTCCTCCTTTTTGGAACTGCAGCATTCTAATAGTTACTTGTTGCTGAACTTACCTTGATTTATCCACTGGATATCTTTTGGAACCCTTTCCCTGTGTAGCTGATACAACTATAGCTGATACAGCTAATTTCTCCATAGATGTCCTGGATCTTGACTATCACTGGTCTTGACCTTAAGCACCTGCCCTGAATCCTGCACCATTCCTTGTCATTCTCTAACCAGTGGCCCAGTTAGACCTCCAGCCTGTTCCATGTGCTGTTTGAATCCCCTAGGCAGTAGTTTCAAATGGTGTATTGTATAATCTGATGTCTTTGTTCGTTCCCTTTTAAAGCTATCTACCTTTTTCACTGTCTTAATTTTTCCCTGAATGCTTCTTTCTTCTTGGTATAAGTATTAACTAAGAACTTCAATATCTTGAAGAAGTAAAGATACATTTGACCATATTCAAGCTCATTTCTACTAGTTAGAACAGGCACTGATGTTGTCCAGATTGACTAGAATATCTCTTAAGTCATGGTGAGTCCTAAAGTTACGATTACCTAACAGAAGTCATGTTTCGTGTCAGAAGTAGCCAGCAGATGTGTGTTATCTTGACTTTTTTCCTGCAGTAATTATCACTGTACCTCCAGCACCTCAGCCAATCTGCATGTGTTCCTACCTTGGTTCTCCACTGTGTTGTCTAACATGTTGTCTTCTTCCCAGGAGATGTTTTAGTGAGTGACCTCACCAAAGGAGGTCATGGGCACTACTGCTCTGTGATGATAAGCAGTTTAGAAGGGCAAGACTAGGTAATACTGAATATGAACTCTAGCAAATATTTTCAGGAAAAGTCTCTGCTGCAAGATGAACACCAGCTCTCCTTTCCTACATTGAAGTGGCTTGTAGTTTTGCTTTCCACTATGACATACATCAAGCACACTGCGACACGTGGATCAATGGTACAGGATGTATTTCTGAAGGTATTCACAGAAACCAGCTGGGTGTCTTGGTGAGCTGCACAGTCTGCCTCTAAAAAGGTCAGACAAAGGATCTGATTTTCTTGAATACCGTCACTGGAGGTGTGTCACCAGAGAAAGGAGCTTATTGTTTCTCTTTTGCCATGCTCGTGCTGAGAGATGTACTGATGGGAAAAAAACTAAAAAAGGTCTCCGAAATATAAAACAAGAACAGAATTAAAAATAAATGAAATGTTTTGGTCAGGTCTGCTAGTTAAGACCTCAGAGAGCAAATGTGATGTGCAGATATGCAGACTAAGAGATTTGTTTTCACTGTTTTAACTGTTTCATTTAGGACTTGAAGAAAGCGTACTTAACATTCTGCATGTGAGTCCCTTTGCGGCCCTGATAGCGTGCCTTTTCTAGAAAAGTGTACTAAGATTCACTGGATAATTAACTCACATTTCTTCTTGCTACCATTGGGATAAGACATTGTTGAAGATTACTTCATCTTAAGAAAGTGATTTTAGAAACTGTAATTTGGTAGCAGGGTTGGCCAGAAATCAATCACTAGATTTTACCCAAAAAATAGTTCCTGACATCTGTTTCACAAAAAACTACAACACTAGGTTTTCATGAAGAAACTGTGGGTGAAGAAAGAAACCAAAGTAATGATGTTCTTTAAGGATATACACTGACCAATGTTTGGATTTTTCTTGCTGGCTCTTATTCCTTGTATTTGATTAAAACATTTACTGGACCAGAGAGAGACTGAATCACTAATTAAGTGTCTTTGTTTGGGATCTGGGAAGCCACTGGAGCAGATAATGACAGAAAATACTTCATTAAAAATATACTAATTTTTCCAATTAATAGCTTAGCACCAACTCCAGTCAAATAGAAACCTGAAATTACCAACTGCGGTAACTGAAAAATTACTTAAGTACCAATAATAGAAAGTCTGAGCAGAAAACTTTAAGCTGAGATTGAAAATCATTGTTAGCAACATCATGAAGAATAACCCCAACATATTAATTATGCTTAATATTGTACCATTCCTAATACCATATAGACACACAAGGACATCTGGCTATCTATTTAAGTAAACTTCTGATTATTTAATTTGCATATAACCTATTATATTCATGGAATCTAACATTCAAGGAATCTAACAATTCAGGAATGCAAATGCAATCAAAATCTCCATTTGGTTTTTAAGGGAGACAGAGGGAGTTCTGTTAAGCATTTTAAACTGGCAAAACCTGTCTATCACTTTATAATTGGCTCTAATTAATACTGCCAGAAGCTACAGCTATAAAAATCCTTACCAAACACTGAGTCACACTTAAACTGGTGCAAAATCCTTCTCTTGCCCAAGCAAACATTAGAGAAAATCACTTCCAATGTGTTCCTTAAAACTGAGAGCTGATTGATGACTATAAGACAAACATATAAGCGTAGAAGAAGCCATTTTGTTGAAATGTAGGATATGATGTATTTTCCTAAATGGTCAAGATAGATGCGAAAATCAGTAAATTATCTTGCATGCATAATGCATGTATGTATGTTCAGCCAGAATAGAAGACTTAAGCACCATCCTTTTAAAGATGGAAAAGTGGGACATGAAGAAGCATGCCTATGCAATGAGCCTATGTTAGAGGCTGTAAGATAATTCAGCCAGCTCTGAGGCACATGAAAATGATGGTGGGAAACAAACATCATATAAAAAACCTTGGCCATCATGCACAGAAACTTTATCTAATCAGAGAGGCACATTGTGCCCCTGCCCAAACAGAGAACCTGGCAGCTACTGGAGGCTAAAGACATGCTCTTTGTAGGGGGGACTCTCTATACAAAACAGGGGTACCTACACTTCTTGGGACTGTGGCCCATGGACACAGGGCAGGCACCAGGGGAAGAAGTGTCCAACTCTAATGGGAGAAAGCTTTGGTTTGAATAGTTGAGATTGGTGCCCTCCCACCTGCTGCCGCTGGCCCTGATGTCCTTGCCATCATTGGCATTTACTCTCTTGATGGTTGTAGGGGCACTTATAGGGCAGGAAGACTTGGGGTCTTTGAAGTTGGTAGTGTAGCTCCTGTCTACCTGTGCTCAGGTAGACCCAGTTGCCATTGCTGAGGGGCCAAGTAATTTGTCAAAAAGCCATATCAAACAAATTGAGGGGCCGGCAGTGAAATTTAAAAATCAGCTAATTCTCTCAGAAAACATCAGGTTGTGTCCAAAATATGTGTACCTTATAACAGTCCTGTTTCTCCTGTTCAGAAGAACATTGCAGGGTGGTGGTGAACAATTGACTTTGGATTAAGGCACACCCATTAGCTATTGTAGTTCTGGATGTTGTTGCAGCTAGAGATTAAAGAATATACATGGTATGCTACAAAGGGTGATGCAAATGTCTGTGTTTTTTTAACTCTCTGTCCAGAGAAGTGAGATTCCCATTTGTCTTCTCTCACAACAGTGTGCCATACACTGGGAACCAGCTGTCCCCACAAAGGAAAGAGTCCTACTATCTGCCATGGCATGACCCATGAAACCTTAGCAAGACATCTCTAGAGAACTTTTTCACATTACTGATGAGGTACTTAGCGAAGGAACAAACCCAGAAGAAAAACTAAGGAAAGGACAAGAAGTGATCATTGCCTTCTTCAGCTAAAACTCCCTGACTTCAGACTGTTTTTCTTGTGACAGCCCAAAAACACATTTTAGGTGATTAAAGGTTAAAAATGGCCAATATTCCACTAAACTTGGAATATTTGATAGTGTTATTACTCTTGCCAACCATTTCTGTCTTTCTTACTTTATTCAATCCATGATTTTCATCTTCCCTGACAGACTGACTTGGATAGAAAGTGAAAAATGGATTTCCTGTTAACTTCCATTGCATGTATTGATTCTCTATCAGCAGTTATGTGGCAGTGTTTTTCATCTCTTTCAAAGACATATGTAATAATGGCAGAGTTCTTTCTATCACAGCCATTTCCAATCACAAAAAAAAAAAAAAAAAAAAAGAGTGGCATCCCTTATCTTGGGAGTAACAAGAGAGTGACCAAAAATCTCATCTAGCTGTACAGACCACAGGTAGGCACTACACACCCACATATCGTTTACAGAAAATTGTGGGAGAGTACCAAAATTCATTTAGAGGACCATGGCATAAGTTCTGCGGAGCAAGCCAAACATTTCTTCATTGTTAACACTTTGGTAAAATTGTCAACTATTCCTCAAAGTCGAAGGGGAAAGAAATGCATACTTCTACAACCTGAAAGCAAGTTTGCTTTTTGCAGTCACGTGATTCTGGGGTCTAGAGAGTAACTAATAAGTCTATAATACTTCAGTTTCAACTTGTGTTTTTTCTAGCCCGGACAGGTCTTCTGCCTCTGTTAAGATTTTTGTTTGGTTCCTTTCCCAGGAATCAAGGCATGACTGGGAATATTCAGTATCATTAGATTATTGCTGGTTAAGGATAAGTTTTAGATACTAACTCTTCTTTGTTTACAGCCTGTTTGAGCTATGACATGGGTGTTCTCAGTGAAGTCTATTTTCAGGTAAGCCTGGCGATTTCTAATAGCAGCTGCTTTTATCTCTAGAATATCTGTATACGTGAGCTGCTCTGATAGTCACGGTGTGCTAGATGGTTACACTCAAAATCTTGTTTAGAGCAGAGAGGAACAGAAAGTAGGGGTAGAGCTAGGAGTTTAGTGTTAGGCCAATTAATGTTTAATTGACTATTTTTATAGGTTTCCTTATCACAACCCACTTTCTTGTCACTTCTTCCAGACTAAACATTGAAAATTTCATGCAGCCCTCCCTCAGCCCCATAACACTGGAGGGGTTGTTTGTCCGTCAGTGATTATGTAGGGTGCCAGCCCCCTGTCCCAGGCACTCCCAGAGCAAAGCCAACGCAGGGAGGCCACAGGCACGTGGCCACCAAGCAACAGGTGCCATGGCTAATACCAGCTAAAACCAACAAAGACCTAAACAGACCCAGACAAGTCCAGAGACTGCGATATGAGGTCAGTACAAAGCCTGTGGTCTTTTACAAATGAGGGGGAAACAGCATTTATGAGGCTATGTATGTATAGTGCCAGCATGGTCGTGGAGGGTAGGTGAAGTAGAGAAGTAGGCATGATGGTCTACATCCTTACAGAGTTTGTCTTTCTGTAAGTTGCATCTATTCCTACATAGCAGCAAGAAGCTGTTCAAAACTGTGAATAACCCAAAGTTACTTCTCAAACAACGCAATGTAGGACATTTTTTTAAAAGTCTAGTTGATACTGTGACACTGAGCAAAAATGAGATTGTGACCTTTGCTAGTAAAAGCAAATGCAAAAGCAGGACATAAAAAAGCACAAATAAATAAAAAGCAAATTCTATGTGTTGAAAAACAATTATTTGTTGAAAACTGTGAAGAAGGAGTCCTTTTGTAGTGCTTTTAAAGTTCTTTTTTTCCTGTAGGTGTTTTAGCCAGTAAGTGAAAAGAGATTAATTTGGAATGGGCAGGCCTAGCCCACATACCTTTCTTAAGTACTAGATATTTCTGAATCTCTTAGATAAATGCCTGACTAAGTTAGTTCTGCTTCAGCACAGGTACACTGAAAAGAAAGAGGTGGGACTTGTACTGTGATCAGTGCTCTTCTTTCCACATTCAGAAAAATGGGCCAAAGAGCTCTTATAAGAATGCTCAAACAACAATGGAAAGATATGTAGCATGAGGACATAGGTTTGAACAAAGATGAAAGGAAAGTCTAAGAAGGAACTGAAGTTAAAACTGCAATTCAAATAAATCCTAACCTCAGCATAGGCAAATCTTATTTTAAAATGATGGAGAAAAATATTTCAGTGATTAGACATTCAGTCTTGAAGTAATGACCTAAAGTCTTGAAAAGTAGTGGTAACTTAAAAATGCCCTTGAGTGAAAAGAACATGATACTGGCCTATGAAGTCTGGGAGAAGGGAAAAACCTTTAAAAATGTTCATCTCCAAATCTGTGGTTGAAGTGGACTTTAGAAGGTTTCTGGACACGCAGCTGACTCCAGGCTTCTGTATACCAAGGGCAATAAACACTGACTAAAAAACCCAAATATTTAAAGTACTACATTTCAATAGCTCCACATACAGTGTCAGAAAGTTAGTCAGCATCATCAGAGAATGCAATTAAAATTACAAGATCAAACCTGATTGCAGCAGGATGCTCAGTGTAATGGAAAACAATGCCATTTTTGCAGTGGATTTACTATTCCAAATATATTTAGCTAAACTTCCCTGGGAGAGGAGAGAGAAGTGATGGGAGGAACAAATGAAAATGCAGATATGTAAGCAATTTTAATTAAGGTTTAGTTAGAGATTGAATAGTCTGGTTTTATTTCTTAAGTTTTTAAGATGAGTATAGTGGTATAGGTGAAGTAATTTAAAAAATAACTATAAGACTTGGTGCTGGAAAATATAATTTGATAAGGAGGGATGTGCATTTGTGTATATGTCTATAACACATTTATGTGTGTGTATGTGTGCACACGTACTTATAAGCCATCAACCTTGGAGATCAATTAAAGTTAATGGAGAATCAGGGGTATGAAAATAATTGTTATAGCATGAATTAATTCACAAGCTCTGTAGCTCCCTTGAAGCTTAAAAACTAGAGCAGCCTGATGTCAGCAATCCCAATTGCAAGCTAAAATTTATATATAAATTACAGAGATGCAATAAGAAACCCATGCAAATTATAACGGTCCATTATTATTCAACAGAGGACATGACACTCAATGAAAGAGACCTAACTAGCAGCCCAAATGGATAATGAGGAAAGTTGGTATCACTGAAAACTTCTCCAGCCAAACTTACCAGTAGACCTGCACGTGTTCCAAGACACAGAGTCCCTTGTTCCCTGACCTTACCGTAAGACAGTTGATTTCTCAATGAT
Organism: Limosa lapponica baueri; assembly: GCA_002844005.1. NCBI lineage: Eukaryota > Metazoa > Chordata > Aves > Charadriiformes > Scolopacidae > Limosa > Limosa lapponica. The sequence continues at coordinate 171,952 of KZ506051.1, forward strand.
GTGCCACCTATTCATTAAGCACATGTGGTGGGTTGACCCTGACTGGACACCAGGTGACCACCAAAGCTGCTCTGTCACTGCCCTCCTCAGCTGGACAGGGGAGAGAAAATATAATGAAAGGCTCATGGGCCAAGATAAGGACAGGGAGAGATCACTCAGCAATTACCATCATGGGCAAAACAGACTCAACTTGGGGAAATTAGTTTAATATATTACCAGCAAAATCAGAGGAGGATAATAAGAAATAAGAACAAGTCCTAAAACACCTTCCCCCCAACCCCTCCCTTCCTCCAGGCTCAACTTCACTCCCGATTCTCTACCTCTTCCCCCCAGGTGGCGCAGGGGGACGGGGGGTGGGGGTTGTGGTCAGTTCATCACACGTTGTCTCTGCTGCTCCTTCCTCCTCAGGGGGAGGACTCCTCTCACTCTTCCCCTGCTCCAGCGTGGATTCCCTCCCACAGAAGACAGTCCTCCACAAATTTCTCTAACATGAGTCCTTCCCACAGGCTGCAGTTCTTCATGATCTGCTTCAGCGTGGGTCCTTTCTATAGGGTGCAGTTCTTCAGGAACAGACTACTCCAGTGTGGGTCCCCCACAAGGTCACAATTCCTGCCAGCAAACCTGCTCCAGCATGGGCTCCTCTCTCCATGGGTCCACAGGTCCTGCCAGGAACCTGCTCCATTACAGGCTTCTCATGAGGGTCACAGCCTCCTTTGGGCATCCGCCTGCTCCAATGTGAGGTCCTCCATGGGCTGGAGGTGGATATCTGCTCCACTGTGAACCTCCATGGGCTGCAAGGGGACAGCCTGCTTCACCATGATCTTTACCATGGGCTGCAGGGGAATCTCTGCTCTGGTGTCTGGAGCATCTCCTCCCCTTCCTTCTTCACTGACCTTGGTGTCTGCAGAGCTGTTGCTTTCACATATTCCCACTCATCTATCCAGATGCTGTTGCTCAGTTAGTTCCCACCCTTCTTAAATATGTTATCCCAGAGGCACTACTACCATCACTGATGGGCTCAGCCTTGGCCAGCGGTGCGTCCGGCATGGAGCCGGCTGGCATTGGCTTTATCAGACATGAGGGAAGTTTCTGGGATCTTCTCACAGAAGCCATCCCCATAGCCCCCCCACTATCAACACCTTAACATACAAAACCAACACAGCAGAAGAATGAGGTTGTAGGTTCTAGACAAGTGCTCAAATCTGTAAGCTCTTACGATGAAGAGGGTATGTGGCACCTTCTTGAGGTGTTAGTTTTGTTTACAGTTGATGCTGTTCCAACTGTGAGACTTGAGCTTGTGCTAAGCGATACCTAAATATCTTCCTGAACAGGGAACTTAGGATAAGCAGCACTCTATCTGTCTTCTGGATCCCTGTAGGCCTTCAGCAGGAACAAGATGCACAAAGCTGTGTCATATGAACAGTGTCCAGACTCCTGAGGTTGCCCTACCTCCTTCTACATTTCTAACTTACAACTTCACATTCCCAGTAGGACCGTCCAGACCAGACATGATTCCTCTCCTCCTTCCCTCAGGAGCCTGGGGAGAAGTCGGGATGGTTATCAGAGTTTTCATTTGCCCTGTGGGAGAGCTGTGCCCCAAAATACAATAACATAATTCATCAACTGCAGTATTCTTGGGTCTCCAAAATACTTGGAGTGTTTGCCATTGGAAATACTATCATGCATAAACATATGTAGTTAGTTAATAACAAGAAGGAAAATAAAGTAAAATAGGCAATATATATTGCTGAGTTTGAAGGAATATACATTGTATCATCCTAAGCCGCAGTGTAAATGTTATGTTGAAACCTGTTGTTGAAATGCCTAACATACAGAATTTTGCTGAAGAACTTTAGGTTTCCAAAGAGTTTGTTTAACGGTTATTCATAGCATTCAGATTTATACAATTTATAATGCATTCCCATCTCTCAATACTATTTACAATATTTAACTAAGAAAATCTATGGCAAGCCCTCTCTGAACTTGACTGAGAGCTATTAACACCTATTTATAATTGTATTTTACATGAAATTTCCTTGAGGTTTAACTGTCAGTGTAATGCCAAATAAAATTAGATACTCAGTCCTGCTTCAAAGAATTAATCTGAGAGTAAGTAAAAAAAGAATTTGTTAAAACACTGCTTTCGTATTCCTTAATTCTCTCTCATACATAGAGACTTTTTAAATTAAACTAATTAGGCAAAGCTGCTAATATAAACACATTTCAGCACCTGGAGTTTAATGAATTTTATTTCATTCTTTTTTTCACTCACTAGCTCTGGGAAATAGAGTGAAATCATCAGTAAGCAAAGTTTATGTGTGTTAGATTTTGCAAGCCTGCTTTTTCAAGAGCTGGAAGTCTTGCAAACGTTGGTGTGCAACACTAATAGATAGCCCATCTGTTTTGAAATTTGACCCCGTAAGAAAGGGAAAGAGCAAGTGGCACAGAATGGGATACATGACCTCTTTTATATCAGGAAGCATAAGTAGGAGACCTTGGATACAGTTATTAGCACTTGTCATATTGTGGCTCTGCAAAAGTGGATCTGTTTTCTGTTAGAATTATTAATCATTGTAAACTGCTTTAGGCACATCACTAAAATAGAAATGCTAAGGTCCAGCCATTAAACTGCTGTGGAGATTCAGCAACTTCTTACTCAACAAATATTCTTGCAAGATCACAGATTGCGTAGCAGTGAGTTATGGATCTCGGTTGTATGATAATTCTCTTAAATAAAGAGTAGTAATTGTCTGCTTGGGGTGTTGGGGTTCCAAGTTATGGCCTCAGTCTCTTGTGTCCCTGCACATGCAACTGGGTCTCATATTATTACTGGAGGTCACAAAAAAATGCCCTGCAAAGACAACTAAACTAGGTCTGATTAATTGGTCTGCATGGAGCTCTCCATCAAGATCTACACTGCATTGTCATCTTTTTGTCTACCTTGTAGATAAGGATTATAAGGATGTTGTATTGCTTCTTTTTCCTAACTATTTAGTAATTTGGTCACATAGGCACATTAAGAAATCTCTCATTTCACCAGTGATTTCCCTGGCAAAGAAATGAATTTTTATTGTATATGTCACTAATCACCTAAATTAAATTTAGCAAGATGAAATTCCAGGGTGGCTTAAAGTCATACAATCCATGTAGCTATAGCACTGTCCTGCCCCCGCCTCTACTGGTAGCCAGACATTCCTGTGTGCTCCCTGGCAGCAGCCTCAGTGCCCATGTAAGTGAGTGGGGAGTAGTCAGGAAACTCATTTATCTGAGCATTAATTCTCTTTGGAGTTGTTTTGGTTTTTTAATCCATGACACTTCTATGATATATTTTTGTGATCAGATAGTCTGGTTGACAGATGGCCAAACCAGCTAAGTCAATCTTTCTAACTATCAAACAAACCTGCAAGTAAAGGATGCCATTTCACATGGAGATTATTTAATGGAAAATTAACCACCTGCTGCCAGTAAGCTCCTCATTGATTAATCTCCCTGGAGAAAATCATGGCTGCAGCACTGATTGCTGACATTGGTTGTGCTTGTGCTCAGCAATAATACTTCTTTAAAGCCATGACAGCCTGGATGTTAGCAATAACTAAGAATTGTTAGTGATGTTGACAGCTGTTTCAGAGCAGAAATCTGTTTTGGGTGATAGTCAGAGGGGCATAGATGGTGCTGATTGTCAGGTGTACATAAAAAAAATTTAGAAAAAAACCAGTTGTACCTATGTGAGGGATCTGTAGCAGGTCAGGGCTGGAAAACAGGTTGCTAGCCTTGACACAGGACACAGAGTATTGTATTCTTCAAAAGGCTAAAAGATGGCAAATGTTTTAGTCAGTGAATAACTTTGCCTAAAGGCTATTCAAAGCTAACAAAACAATTAATCTCTGTTCTTCTCATTTTACTTTAACAATAAAATCCAAGAAAACTTCAATTTTCCCTGAATGAAGAAATTACACTACATGTAACTCTTTCCTGCTATCAGTTTCTTGCCCAGAACTGGGCTGAGAGAGGTAACTGTGGAGAGGAGTATGATATTTGTAGAGTCACTTTGTTCCGAAAGGACTGTCAAACTATTACTACAGCAGCAGAATATGTTCACATCTACCCTTCTGCCACCAGGAAGTTGCACTTGACCTCTGAGTGTTCCTGCTTCAGCATTACTGTCTGGAAAAATAAACACATATTGAGTTGTGAATGTTTTGGACCAAAGATCTCTGACAGACATTAAGAAAGAGGATCAAGTCAGCAGAGAGATGTTACACGGTCCTGTATTAATTGCAAGTCATTAGGTTCATGGAGTTCAGTCTTAACGATACTATGGCTGCCTGATTACTTACAAACTGTGCTGTTTGGCAACCACACACAAAACAGTTTACAGGGTAGGAGAATGTATTTATGTGAGTATTTACGCTCCTGCTGTCTCAGGTTGGAAAATAGACAGGGATAGTCCATCAACAGCTTTGCAGAAATGAAATAACCTTGCAGTTTGGCTAGTGTGGAACACCTAGAGAATATCCCTGAGGACAGTCAGAGAGCACTTGCAACATAGGCTTATTGCTAGAATATATACACAAGGTAGCATAACAAGAGCAGCAAAGGTAATTCACACACACGCACAAAACAGAAGTTAAATTATTCCTATTAAGGGAAAGTTTCATTTAATCTGTTGTAAGAGTGCACGTTCTTTCCTAGGGATCAAAAAAGTTTACTTCAACTGTTTAACTAAAAAGAAAGATGATAGTATCTCTCTCTCAAAACCTCCTGAAATGGACTCAGATCAACGTCTTATTACAGGAAATGAGAACTGAACGAGAAATCCAGATCTCAGCCTGAAGGAAAATGGTGGCCATGAACCTGAGGAGGCACCAAATCTTGTCAGGCATGAACGTAAGGAGCAAAAACAAAAGGAGAAGAAACATCATAAGGCGAGCCAGGAGTCACAGGCAACTTACTGTGGCACAATGCTGCACCAGAAGCTGCCAGCATAGGGGCATAGAGCTCAGGACTTTTTTAGCACTAGAGAGTGCGATAAAGCATCCACGTAAAAGCAAATGAGAGTAGCCAGAGTATTGGGCACACTGTTTTGGAAGACAGAAAGTTTACTAGCATAGGGCAGCTTGTGCTGTAAAGACTTCCAGGCCCAAACTTATGCTCTGGCTTTTTTAGTTTACAAATCTAGACACTGCCAAAGTTTTGTGTCTCAACTGGTAACTGCTTTGTTTTTCCCTCTCTAATTGTATCCTCCATGCCCCCTCTTCCAAGGTATTTACACTGCCTAAACCCCTATTCCTAAATTCCACTGATTTTAACCAGAAGTGGACATCTATGTACTTTGAAGAAGAAAGAATGAGAAGAACTTGATGCTTATAAAATCTGAGTAGAGGTCAGTTGGACTACACGAGAGAAAAAACTGAACAGAAGGCTTGGGGTAAGACCTGCCACAGTTTGAGGTTCGGAAGTCCAGTGAGGAGCATGATTGAAGGGGTCCCAGCCAAGGCAGTACTTTCTTGCAACAAACAAAGCACTTGTGCTGCATAATTTTAATATATTATATTTTTCTGTCATGTTTTGCATTTTTTGTGGTATTATCTTTGAACTTTTGGAAAAAACCTATTTCATTTTCTTCTTCTCTATTCAGTGTATTGCTACTTTCTAATTGTCCTGAAATGATTTCCTCTGATCCACTTCCTCACTCATGCAGCTGAGTCTTGTTTGCTTGCTTGTTTCTGCAGCTGCAAAAATCAAATACAAGTCTTTTCCACTGTAAAAGCACAGCTATGGGAAGATGGGGGAGGCACATGTTACTCCTATGTAAATGGTAGCAGTACAATACAAGTTCTCAGCATTAAGGGAACTGGTTACAATTCTTATATTTCTGCCCAAATCCATCAACTGCCTAATTGTCAGGACTAAAAAGTACTAGTGAACACAGATTAGGCTTCTGAGGTGGGAATAATTAATTGCATAGATACAGCATGGGAAACAGCCAGCCACTGAAGTAAACTACAAGAAGGAATATTCCAGATAAGATCTTGGAAAAACCTCTTGCGTTGATCATGAAAGTGAAGCAACCGAGATAGCTAGCACAGGGACACATCCATCATTTGAAGGTGGAGGACAGGTCTCCCTTGAGAAAAGGTTAGGGAAACACTCTTTAGGAATGACCTAGACTTAGCTGTCTAGATGTTGTGAGGAACAAGGTGGACTAGAAGACCTCTTCAGATTCCTTCCAGCCCTGTGATCCTATAATCTCTCATTTCCTAGAATTTAGTCATTAACAGAATCATTACTGTTGCTTACTTGACCTTAGAGGCCTCATCCCACATTTGCTTATTCAAACATGGTCTGTTTCCATACACCTGTGCAGCAATTATAAGAGTAATTGTAACTGTAAGAGCCCGAAGGGAAGACTGATTGTAACTTGTGTGAGTAGATGTCAACAGTCTGGCTGAGGCTCCAGCACCCTCTTCTGCCCTCCCAACCTTTTTATTTTGATATACTGTAAAGTGCTTTATAAAAATCCATTACTCTGATGCTCTAAACCAGAAGGTTTGCCTCAGTCACCACCTTAGTGTATTACAACACAGTTCAAAAGAAAGGATTAAGCAGATAGTTTGAATATATGCTTTTTCTCCTAACTAAAGCACAGGAGGTCTCCAAAACCAGAGCTAAATCAGCCTTGCAGTAAATTTAACCCAAGCCTGAGGTTAGCCTGTGGGCTGCAGAAGCTGCAGCAAGTTACCTGTGTTGTAAGCTGTAAGCACCGAGGTTGTACTGTGATAGTGCTCTCTGCATCCTTGCACACTGTATTTTTTTCTGATCAGCTTTTCATCTTGTAAAAGTAAACAGCAAATTCCAGCTGCCATCACAATTCAAAATTTTTTTGTTGTGTGACTGGGGTGAATAACACTATAATCTGTCACAGACTACCCGTAACCTCAAATCTCCTTGTCAGAAGCTGGTGGTGAGTAACTGGTGGTTGCGTGATGAGTAACAGGTGCTCTGCTAAGGGATTTGGAGGGTTAAGAGATCAAAACTTTCATTATTTTCTCATAACTGCCTTCAAAATCTATGAATCTTGAAAGAGAGCTTCCACAGCTGAGGCAAATGAAGAGGTGCCTGAAGGAATATTCACTTTGAAAATAAAATGTCTGTATTGATTTGTTAACTTCCATGCATGGGGCAGGGAGGTCCTTTATAATTTTTAAGTGTGATTACTTTGAAGTTTTAGGGTGGCACAAATTCAAATGATACAATCACACAAATTATGAGATCGTCAATTCTACATTTATTTGTGACCATTCTTGGACACTACCTGAGAATACCCAAGCAGTTAAAAAAAAAAAAGAAATCCCTCATAACATTTTTAAAACTTAAAGCCTACTTTGTGCTTTCTCTGTATCTTATGTAACCTATCTCCTGTATTTTGACTGCCTTTCACTTTTATTTTGGCTGATATGTTTTATTTCTTATGCTTTTAGACAGATTGTTTGTGTCGTGAGTACAAAGATGCAAACTGATTACTGGAAAAGAAACTATGATTTTGCCATGGAAACAAATACTGTCTTTTTGATTCATGGAAAACTTATATAGAAGAATTCACCTGTCAGAATAGACTAAGAAAGATGCTAAGCATATTGAAAGATTCATGTAAATCTCAGAAGCTGTAGTCCAAAGTCTTTACAGTAGACATTTCAAATTCTTTCTGAAAATATATTACAGAAAGTTTTATAAGAAAAATCAGCAGCTGAAGGACCAAATCTTACAAAGATAAAGCATCAGATTTGAACTCAAACAAACAGGTTGGTTAAATGCAAAGTATATTTGAAATAAGACATAAGTAACATCTCTGTGTGGCCAAAATTGCAATCCTAAAATTTCTGTTTATTTGCTTTCTGCTGTTGAAAATACACAATTTCTGCAGCTGCTTATGTTTGGCTTTCTTTAGTATTTCCCAGTTCTCTACATTTCTGCTTCTTAGCATGTCTAGAAATGCCTCAGTGTTAACAGATGTGAGCAGTTCAGAATGTAGCTAACACAAAAGACCAATTAATGTTCCTCTAAACATCTGAGGACTTCCTGAGGTAGATACAGTCTTAGATCTGTTAACGTGTATCTGCAGGAGAGAGTTTCTCACAGCAGATTTTTTTATCACAGGCACAGAAAAAACTCTCCCTTCGTCCTTTTTTTTTTTTTTTTTTTTTTTTTTAGTTTTTAGAGCAGTTATTAGGGTGTAGGAGACCTAGGTGTATTTCCTTCCCATACATAGCGTGGTGTTGAAAGGATTCTACTGCTCATTGCATGCTCCCTGAAAAATGCTTGAAGCATTAGACACAGCAGACTGGAAAATAACCCTTGCTGACACTGTCCCATTTTGCAGAAACTTTCAAAATTTCTAGACTAAAAAATTAATCCTCTAAGGTTGCTGTTCAGTACTCATGGGAGAAGAGGACCTGGTCTCTAGTCTGTGATCCCATGGCAATATTTTATTCTGCAAAAGGTTTGTATGAGTTATTGTTATCGAAAGGACTGCAACTGAGTCCATCCTTTTTCCAGAGGGTTTCCTAAATACTTAACACAAGAGGTTCCTATGCTCTCTGGGTCAGTAAGGGTTCAGTGTGGAGTAGTTCACAGTGGACTAGTGCCAACAGAAGGGGAGTACAACCCGCCTGACCAACCCTGCCCCCTCCTTAACACAAAACATATACAATTAAACCCTAGACAGAAATATGAGTGTGACAGTGAAGAGGAAGGAAACAAGCTTGGCTTTTCCATATATGAACTACTGAACTTGGTTATAGAGGAGGAAGGCTAGGGAAAAGGGGTCAGGACTCTAAGAGCTTTTCATCCTCCAACAAACTCTGCGTAAAATAAAAGAGTAATTCCAGCTTATTTCAAGTTTGTATGGACTATTCTAAGGAAAAGGGGATATGGTATAGTGGTCAAGACCTTTATGTTACCCTGAGTTAGCCAGTAAGGACACAGAGTGGAATTCAAGACATATCCTTATTTTTTAGTATTTTCCAGCTGACTACTACTGAGGTGCAACCTCAGAGACTGAAGTCCTTCATGGGATGCCCAGTTCTCGCACACGCTGCTTAAGGAATACATGGCTGTGAGTGCTGCTACACTGCCAGCGAAAAAGCAGATGTTTCAATGACGTCTGTAACAGCAGCTATACTCCTATTTTCAATCTAGTCTTTCACTCTGAATCAAGAAAGCAATCCTGTTCACAGATATTCATATCCTGCTGGAGAAGAACATGACAGGGTCATGAAGATGATCAGAGGGCTGGAGCACCTCTCCTATGAAGACAGACTGAGAAAGTTGGGGTGGTTCAGCCTGGAGAAGAGAAGGCTCTGGGGAGACCTTATAGCAGCCTTCCAGTACCTGAAGGGGGCCTACAGGAGAGATGGGGAGGGACTCTTTATCAGGGAGTGTAGCAATAGGACAAGGGGTAATGGTTTTAAACTGAAAGAGGGGAGATTTAGATTAGATATCAGGAAGAAATTCTTTACTGTGAGGGTGGTGAAGCACTGGAACAGGTTGCCCAGAGAAGTTGTGGATGCCCCATCCCTGGAGGTGTTCAAGGCCAGGCTGGATGGGGCTTTGAGCAACCTGGTCTAGTGGGAGGTGTCCCTGACCATGTCAGGGGGGTTGGATCTCCATGATCTTCAAGGTCCTTTCCAACCCAAAACATTCTATGATTCTATGACAGCAGTGAATAGGGGGAAAAAACAAACTGGAAATGTTTTGCCATTTCTTCATTGCTATTCCTAGATTTAGAGATTTAAAAACAAATCCACACACGTCTTTCAAGTAGATCAGTAATTTTATATAGCAATTGTTTCTGAACTCTGACAGATAACCTAAACGTCTGAGTTACAGGCAGTATAAGCATGTTGGTATTCCTTGGAAGCACACAAGGTTTTGTGCTGTTGGAAATTCCTGGATTACAATGGTGTTAATCTAAATATGAAGGAAGATTCTTAAGAGACAACAATTTATACAATTGTGTCTCTATGAGCCTGTGTGTCTGCTCAAATGTGTCTGCTATCTGGGATCTACCTCCCATCTTAGTTATGATCACTGGTAGACAAAATTCTGATTTGCCACAAAGATCAAAATTTTGTGGCAAAGTTGCTCTGCATCACATTTTTAAAGAGTGCTATGTTTCCACAGAAGTTCAGTACTAATAGCTGTCTGGACCAAAAGGCTATTAAGCAGGGACACTTAGGTTAACAGCCCTGTAGCTACCAGCATTTTGCAGTGCACTGTTCAATATAATCAAGTAATCTTGGGACTGACCATCACAAATGTGCCACTTGGAGTTAGGTTTAACAGAGGCAGATGCAATTTACAACAAGCAGCCTAATCCTAATGAGTCTGTTAAATGCTTACTAAGATGCCAAAGGCAGAAATCCTTCATCCAGCTCCCAGCATTTTAAAATGGGAATTCTAACCAAGAGGAGAGCCTGGAAACTTGCCAAAATGTGATATTCCTCCTCCACTGGAGTTTAAGAAGTGACAGTGATCAGCTCTTTTCCTTAGCTTACATATTTTTATCATTATTGTTTTCATTGGTTCAAAAATTCCTAGGATCATTTCAGTGACCCTAGGTTAGAGAGGGATATCTCATGTGAATTTATGCTGACAGACCCATGGAGGTGATAACTTTTGGGATGGGGTAATGTTAATCTGCTAATACAAAATTTTTCACTTGTTATGCTGAGGCTGGAAGACTACATCTGATCGTAACTGACACAGTGGCTAAGGAGTTCCAAGGACTGGGAGAGTTCTAATGTCTTCATGCCACCATGGAGTGAAGAAAGTCAAGCAGGGCAATTGATGTAACAATTGGCTACTTAAATCATAATAATCCCAGGGGATAAGTAATAAACATACAAATACCCCCCCAAAACCATAGAATACTAAAGCAGAGGAATTAAAGACTAGAAACAGAATTAATACTAATAAACAAGCTGTGAAGGAAGGCAGATCTTATCAGACATCTGATTTATTCTTTGACACAACAAGTGCAACTAATAATCTATGAAAAGTCTGATTTTCAAAAACATTGGGCCATCCACTTTGGGGTGGTTATCCAAAGAAACAGATACCTCAAGAAAGTAATAGCTCCACCATTTCTTAAAATTCAGCTCGTCTGATCTGTAGTCTCCAAGAACAGATAACCCCTCTAATTGTTTTAAAAGCAGTTTCTCAGCAACAATTTTTCTTCATTTTATTGTCCTGTATTTGACCTCAAGCTTTTTGTTTTCTCTCAGAAACTTAAATGTCACACTGGCTTGGTTAGTCTTTCAGCTTCTGTAGTGTGTCAAGTGTATAGGTATGAGATTAGATAAAAATTGACATTTTGCTAACCTATTTGTTGGGTGGTGACCAAACACATATTTTATTTTTAATGATTCTCTGCCTATCTCTTCCCACTGTTTTTACTTTTCCTTATTCTGGTTATCTTTTATTACAGTCTGTGTTTCTCTTGTTTCGTCATGCTCAGTTTCATGGGTTGTTTTTTCTCCTACTTTTCTCTTGCTCTTCCTTCACCTTTCTTTCTGGTCTGTTGTGCCCCTTTTTTCAATCAGGGCAGCTCCTGTTACTATAATACAGTGCAAAAAATTACAACTGGTTTGGAACTTTATGAATATTTCAGTCTTACACCCAAACCTTGAAATGTATTACTGTAGAAGAATAAGACAGACTAAACCCAAATGACTATTAAAAAGCACTGCTGTAGAAACTGAAATTGTAGATCAGCAGGAACTCATAATTACCAGTTACAAACAGATAAAATAAGACAGATAGATAGGAAGAGTTCAAACAGCAACTTTTTGAATGTCTTATATAACCACTGAATTTTCCAGTGGTTGCACAAGAATTACACCTCACAGCAACTAAAGAAAAAACAAACCCAATGGTACTATTGGGACATAAGGTCAAATATACAAATTGTGACTAGTGCAAAGGGCTGATTTCCATACGATCCACATTAGATAACACTAAAACGCTTTTGTTTTGCTTAAAGATCATGGTGGCGTCATTGTTGTCTCTATGACTTCTAATAGCTTGCCTCTCTGAAAGGGGTGAATCTTAGAGAGCACAACGAAGTTGCAATTCCCTGTTTCATTTTTATGGGTCAGCTAACAAGGAGTAGTTTTCCTTGACTCATGTTAAGTACAATTCAGTCTTGATTCTGGGACCTAAAGCTTCTTTACTGTTCACAAAGGGCTCTTATCTCCCTATTACTAATTTTTGCATACAAAAAAAAGAAACCAACCTGGGAAAGGGACCTGTTACCTTAGGGCAACTCAGCTGCTGTCTATTTCTCAGGGTGCAGCAAGGGCAGAATGTTCCCTAGGGGAAAGCAAGAACTCCAGGTTCAGCCAAGAGTTCAGAATGCCAAGTCCATGTGGCAATCCCTACGGACAAGTACACGGCAGTGAGGCAGGTCCAGGATCACACCAGGAAGTCGTGTCAGCAAGTCAGGATGAAGACCCAGTCTGAAGAGAGTCAGCAGGGTAAGCCAAAGTCCAGTGAGCTCCAGAAAAGTACACAGTGACAGACAAGTCTGTGGCCAAGATGGAAAGTCCAGTGTGTGGGCCAGGGTCAGGATCCAGAGCAGCAGAGTAGGTGGGCAGGCTCAGGCATAGCTGCAACGCAGCTCAGGTGGGGACCAAGGGAGAGAACTCCAGCAGAAAGACATCTCCCAAGGCAAGGAGAAGGGACCTCTGTTGTGTCATCTTGTCTGCTTCTTCAGCACAGCCCCCATCATTAAGCTGGGCACGAATGCAGTCAGCTAAGCTCCCAGAACAGGGAGTGCACGCTCTGGGCCCTGACGCTGTCAGTTGCAAATGTAGACATCTTTATAGGCAGATATAAAGGACACCCCAGTTTATACAGCACAGCAATATCAATCTAAGGATAGATAAGAGTCCATATTTAGGAGCTAAGGGGCAGCATTCATGTAGTGCCTAAATGTTCTTTGAACTACACAATATATCAGCTGGGAACTGAAACTGAAAATGCAGGGCTAACAATGCTGAAATTTTCAATAGAAATGTAGGCTTTGTAAGCCTGTAAATTGTCTCCTTATGAATGTGAGTGTTTAAGCACTTTAGGAGTGATTCCATTCGGCAGTCACTTACAAGAGAACATTTGTATTGATTCCTGCAGCAGATATTTCAGGAGCAGATCACCAGGATGTGCTACCTCTACAGTTTAAAAACATAATTTATGTCAATGGTGCAGTTGTCATATATAACTATACACTATAGAAAGACTTTGGTAGTGTTTATCAGCATGGGAAACCAGTGAAAAATATACCCTCAGTTAGGAAAACACTCTGACTTTGGGCTTGGGACTCCTATGAATTATCACTTGAGTCTAATAGTTTGAGAAAACATTATTCATGCTGCTAAGATTTAATCCTTTCATCTGCATTCTCTGTTTAGCCCTGTTAGCTATAATGTAGTTTCTATACGGTAGTTTCAAAAATCACATAGATTGCTGGAGATTGAGAGTAAGCACTCAGAAATGCATTGGAAAAACATCCAGAGTCTCCTAGTAAAAAAACAACCACCAGAAAAATGAAAATACAAGAGGCTGGGAGATTGCTGCATATGATGGTTGACATTACTCTTTGCCAAGGAAACTCCTGGCTGACTTTGGTAGAATCTAATCCTTCATAACTAATTTAATCATCATTATGAATTTTTTTCATTTTTCCTGGTACTTCTGGAAAGTATAGTGTGCAGAGCAGTGAGCCCTGGCAATGAAAAAAGGGTTAAGAAGTTCCAGGAAAACAGAGAACAAACAGGTTAGGGGCTAAACTGAAGCCTGCAGTTGATTCAAAATCTAGAGAGGGAGGAGATAAAGAAAATTGGAGAAGAGCCAAGGAACAAGAGGAAACTGCTTTCTTTCCTGTCCCCCATGAATCTTATTCATTAGAAGTGCCCTAGACCAAGACACATGCATAAGCAGTGTTCCACAAACAAGAAGTCAGTATCTCGACCTTGACAAAAAGATGTTCAAAAGCACAGTCAGACACTGTCAACAGAGCGATAAGATCTAATCATTGAGATGTCTGCCTAAGTTTGCAAGGTGGGAAGTGAAAGTAATTATGGCATACGAACAAGGCTGATTTTATGTGCAAAGGAATGCTAATTTTGCCAATTTGGCATAACTGAAGAACCACATTAGGAGCTAGTGAGATAAAACGAGCAGCTAGAGGATCTCCTGGAGCAGATAGTTTACTTCTGTAGAAGGTTACTGTTTGGTTAGTGCCGATTCATAATATCGCAGAAAAGCACAGGCTGGAAGTGACCTCCAGAGGTCATCCAGTCCAATGCCCTGCACCAAGCAGGCCTTACCTCCTAAGCTGCATCAGGTTGTGTAGGGCCTTGTCCTGCTGGGTCATGAAAACCTCCAAGGGCAGAGATGCCACCAGCTCCCAGGTCAACCTGTTCCAGTGCTTAACCACTCTCATTATGACCTTTTCCCCCCTTTCTCTTTCATTTCTATACTTAGATATGTCTTTTACATACACCTATGTATACACTCCCTTTTTCTCTGTCCTGACAAAGGTTTCCGCCAGCCATTATACTAAGTGCAAATGTGATAATGTGTATAACCAAGTGCTGAGGACATGAAATCTGTAGGAGAGGGTAGCTAAGGGGATATCTTCTTATCAGCTATTGCTTTTGGAAGTCCTACGATAGAGCTTGCTCTTCTCCATGCAATTTTGTAGGCCACAGATAGGTGATTGCTCAAAGAAAAGTATCATTGGAAGGATTAAGAACAGCTGAGCTGAATTACAAAAAAAAAAAAAATGCATAAGACCATGTTTGTAGCAGCTATATTTACAGCAATGCCTGCATTTTAACATTTAAAGAATGACAAAATTATGATTTCTCTACCATTTCAATGTGACAAAAGTGCTTTCTTCACAAGAAGAAAAAAGTTATTCAAGTCTAAAGCCTTGTGATCAGAAAGAGAAATGACCTTTTAAGTGATATAGCCTAAATCTTTCAGAAAGGCAGGACAAGATAAATTCTGTTTCCTTACTTTATCTAAAAATTAAATATTTATAATTTGAAACAATTGCTTGTATATCACCCATCTATAGCTTCTGAAGGGACAACTGCATGGATTTAGCCCAGACATGTCAAACATAAACAAGTCGGTGAAATTTTAAACATATTTAATTTAACAACAGTAGGCACCATCTTCTGTTCTGCTACAGTATGTTTTTCTCCTTCCTTTTCCCCCAAAATCTGCTGTCCCCTTTCCCTATCCCAAACAAACAAAAAAGTTATTTGAAGTAGTATAATAACATACTTGTGCACTGACAGCCTCGCTTGCCTGCAAAACCACAGCGGACACACAGAGGCCCAAGATCCTGAACATGCACTTCCTTGGGCAGCAAGACAAGGAAAACACATGGGTGTCCTGCCGTGCTGACAAACCAGCATACCTTCAGTCTGGAAGGTATGGGCAGGCATCTTTTTGGCTGGCTGCTCAGAGACATGCTTATTCTGACTGGTCGGCCAGCTAAGAATCACACTTCCCTTCTCAGCTGATGATGGGGCAAATGGCATGAATTATCTGCCATCCCAAGGTATTGCTTACTGAGCTATAATCTGCACACGGGCCATACATCCTACACAAATGATTCCATCAGCTGTCTGGTGTGGCTCAAATCACAGCACTCTCCTACCTTTGTTCTTGTTTGAAATGGAACATTTATTTTTAAAAGACATTATTGGTTTCATTATTTTCCTTCAGACAAATATGAAACAGAATTTTCTCCACAGTTAGAGGTAGACTGATGCAATATTAATTGTACTGAGGGATTAGCATAAGGTTATCTGTATGTTAATCACTGCAGGGATTGTCAGTCTTGCAGACACATGCAGACTGTATTTTCACAGGAACATTTCTCTTAGGATCTACTACTGTCACTGCAATAATAATACACTTACAGCTGCTTATAAGCAGCATATGGCCAAGGTATAAGGTACTTTTAATGAGCAACTTGTCTTCCTTTATTTACTAGATTGAAAAATCTGGTATCTTATTCTAGAGGAGGGAATACTTTCGGAAACAAAACTATTTCCAAACTAGCTTTGCACATGTAGGTAAGCTGCTTTGCCATTACTCCCAGTTCATTGCAACTGCATTGCTTCTGATTTGGATGTGTCTTGCACCTGACCAGATCAAAATGAATTTAGGGTGAGATCCTACAGGGTCATGTGCATTTGGAACTGATTGAGCCAGGCCTCCTAAAACCCTCTTGGTTACCACAATTGACTGTGGTTTGGAATCCCTTATTACAGCATCCTTTGGATTTACATCACATGTAAAACACAAGAAGGAGATGGTGACTTCAGCCAGCTTCAGCTCTAGAATACATGCAGATTAATGCTTCCTTTTAGATCAGATGGAGCTGAAAATCCAGGAAGAAATTTGCATAAGAAGAGAACAAAAAAAGCAATGCTAAAATGGAGCAGAATATTTTAGCCTACCAATAAGAATTTCAGTTGGTTGTTTGAAGTGCTTCAGTAGGCTTTTTAGGCAATTCGTGGATGTAGGGCTATGAGTGCAGTAACAGACCTAAATTGCCTTGACCAGTCTCACTTGGGACCCCCACCCACTCAAGCTCTGCAGATTGGTCCAGGTGCTCCGTTTAGTTTCAGGCTTGGTCCATCAATCTTAGACTGAGCTATGTTGCTTTTGTAGGTGAAAAGCATAACTTTAAGCATTTAAAACCTAATGCTTACAGGCTGCAGATAATTAGTTGTGGATGACTGTCTGAAAATGAACTTTTGATTTCTGAGACAGGAACCTGCTAGGTGCAACTAATACAAGCTGGTTGTAAATTTTGGTAACAACTGAACTAAACCAAAGCAGTGCATTCTGAGTCCTCTGGTTAGTGAGGGGACATGAGATAAAACCACCTGTACCTAGACTATACAGGTTCTAGTGAATGCAGCTCTGCAGGGGAAGAAAGTGTGTAGTCGTCAAATAGAGTAATATTTTCTTAAATAAACCCCAGATGCACTATTGCCCATTGTTTACTCTACTTTGTCAGTGAAAAGGATGAGCACAAGAAGACTAAAGGACATTCAAAGGACATTTTAAGGAAACATCATATTTTTCAACATATCCTATATTTTTCTCTTACTTTCACAGTTTCTTTTTCATATATATCAATTATTGAATGCATAATATACATTCAATAATCTGGTCTTTTTAGTTTAATATACCTTTACCTTTTCTAATCTAATGCAGCAAAATATTCCTTTCCTTGCTGTATCAGAGAGAAATAGATATGACAAAGACAAGATGTTTTAAAACTGAGAAAATTAATATTGAATGTGGAGCATCAGTCCACTCCTTAATATAGGATCCAAAACATTCTTTAACATTCTAATGAATTTCTCAGACAATATTCCTCAGAAAGAAAAGCCATATGCAATCCTTTGGTCAACAGAAGGCCCTCTCTGTCACTTTCACCTTTATTACCAAAAAAAAAAAAAAAAGCAACTGGGTAATAGATTGAAATAGAAAAAACTTCTAATAAAAGGCAATGTTTTAATATGCCTTCCACTGCAGACTGTGGAGAGACCCACCTGAGAGGAAACACCTTCTGAAACTTTGAAAATCATTAGGAGAGGAGGACAAGTGACTAACGTCTTCAATCTTCTGTTTAATGTCTCAATAAACAGTCTGTATGATAGGAGAGGGTTCACACTCAACAAGCTTGCAGATGATGCCAAGCTGGAAGGGCTTGGGAAGAGCAAGTAATATTGCTTCTCCAAGACAAGACTGCTATTCAGAGGGAACATGACAACTGGAAAAGTGAGCCAACAGGAAACTTGCAAAGTTCAAATTGTTTCAGGAAAAGTATGACAGGGAAGAATCCTAAATTTGTATGTATACTTCTGGATTCTGATATGCCCCTTATGAAAGAGTTCTTGGGGTTATAGTAACACTTTGTTAAAACATCAGCTCAGTGCTTACTATTGGGCAAAAAAGAAAATCCAGTTTTAAACCAGTAAGAATAACGCTGTTGTACAAATGCATATGAGATCTGCATCTTGAACTCTACGTGTGTTTTTGCTCCTGATTTTGAGGAAGGCTGTAGGAGGGGGAAAAAAAAGAAAATGGTAGGAAGATGAGAAGTATCAGAATATTGCATTGATTTTATCCATGAATAGCTAATTTAGACTATGAAGAGAGGTGACTGGGGAGAAAATATGCTAGAGACCTATAAAATCAAGCATGGCCTGCAGAGGGTGGGAAGTTGTTCTCTGTTTCTTTCAGTAACAACAAGGAGCAGCAAAGGAAATTAGGTTCAATGCTTTCAGAACAAAAAAAAAAAAAAAAGAAAGGACAAAAACCAAAAAACACCTCACGAAGACTAGGTGTAGCTCCTTGCCACAAGAATTGATGAGATTTTAGAGTTCCTGTAGGTTTAAAAAGAGATTGTAAAACTTCTGTTGTGGAGAAAAAAGACACCAACGGCTATGAAACACAAAAGATGCTAATTGTGTTAAAAGACCAAAGACAGCTAGGTAAGTATTTGGAGTATGATTGTCTGTTCTTATGCTTCACCATAAGCACCTTCCACTGATCGTTGTTAGAGGTGAGATACTGTGTTAGATGGACCTCTGATCAAAACCAGCTACGCTCATGTAGTTCGGCTCTCAATCCTTGACACATCCCCTGTTGTGATCCTCTTCCATTTTAAGTGAAAACATGAAGATTACAACCTACTCTTCTCTTCCCCGAACACTCATTTTCACTCAAAGGAAGTTTAGGCATGTGTCCTGCATGTGCTACAAGAGGTGCCTAACATGGACAATCAAAGCAGCAGGAGGCAGTGGGAAAATGCAGCATGCAAGCAAAGATTAATTCAGATGTAGTCGGTGTGCTCTAACCCTCACTCCAGAATCAAACCCTAATTCAGGAGAACATTGGAAATTTGCTTAAATGTATTGTGACTCATTGACGTGAAATGGGAAAAATAACAGCATATATTTTTCCCTTGATCTTTCCATTTTGATTGTGTTTGTGTAATACCTAGCATAAAGGGAACACATCATCATTTGAAGCATCTAGTGCTAGTACTAGTGTTATTACTATTATTATTAGATTGTAACTTTTAGCAATGAGGACTTACAACCTGGAGTGCTGAATGCAAGCAGCAGATGAGGAGGCTGTAATTCAGTTCAGACAATTATTTCACAAATGAGTTCCTTTCTAGCATCCCAGGTGTAACAAATCTATTTTTCACTGTCTCTTTTCTTTTAATTCCTACTGTCTAAGCCTGATTCCTCCTAGGAAACTGGATTTAAAAAAAAAGGCAGGTTTAATGCCTTTAAGAATGTTTCTTACAAAGACAAAAATAGTTATGTTAAATAGCATTTTGGTATCCTTTTATAGTGTATTTATGCTATTCTTGCATTAATAATGGGTTTGTTTGTCAAAGCAAGCCTTTGCTATCCTCCCTCAAGCCAATAATACAGTTCAGAAAATCAAGCTATTGCATTTCCCTTGTGGTATGTACACCACGGTTAACACTAAGAAAGAATGAGATTATTTTTTTCTGGAAAGTTTGCCAGGCTTTGGTTTCATCACATAATTAAAAGTAAAGACTAATTTTTTAATATAAATCCACAAGGCTATTAGTAAAGAAAAATATGTTAATAAATGTGGTAAGAAGAAATTTCATTATAAAACTAAATGCTCAGCTTGAAAATGCATAGGAGGTAGTGAACAGCTTTTTTTTTTTTTAATGAAAACAGGGTTTTAAAAAAGTTGTGCACCCCTTCAGTTTTCTAGGATAGGTATATCTAGGTTTAAATTTGTTTTTAATTACAGTATCAGTTGTTGCAGATAACACTGTTCTGGTTTGTGGAGTAACAATATGCTAATACAACAGGTATTTCAGATCAGGGAGAAACATTCTCTAGCTATGTCATGTAATACCTTAAAAAGATCTCGATATGCTCACAATTCAGTGTGAAAATCTGAAAGCCCTGCCTGCCTCCTGTGGAGGCAGGAACATCCCAGCAAGAATTCATAGCCCTAGGTTTATATAGAAAGGAGAGATGGAACAGAGGTTAAAAGAAGTGCATTTCATTGCAATTGAGAGATATAATAAATTGCAATTTACGATTCATCATGCAATTTCTAATTCATTGTTGTTGGGCCCCATGTTATTCCTCCAGTGATTACACTTTTCCCTAATCAAATATGTTATCATTGTAGGAGCTAAACCTATCACTACACACAAGGTCTTTGATCACTTAGATACAGTTTTTCCTTGTCATATTATCTACCACATACATTCTTGGAAATCAAACTCTTTGTTTGATATTAAGATTTCCCAAACTACAAGGAAACCCTGATCCTGGAAAAGGCATTCAGCACTTCTCAAGTAGTAAAAATCCTACTCCTTTCTGCTAAACCTCAAAAACTTTGGATTCCATTTTTTTTCCTTTGCAAATTAAAAACACACATTTGTAGAGATGGGAACATAAAATGACTGAAGATAACAATCCTCAAATCTAAATCACAAAAGTGTGTGTTGCTTTTGAGAAGTAACTGCAAATCAAGAAAAGTATTTTCACTTCAAGAACATACAGCAGCAGCAGCAGCTCTCAGCAACATAAGAGGCTTTCATCTTTTAGTGCATTTAAACGTTATGCCCAGTCCACAATATTTAATCACTCCTTATAAAAAAGCTTGGTATTTTTAGAGACATCTCAGCCATCTGCAGTCTTGCCTTCCAAGAAAAGACATAGAAGGAGTGCAAACCCTTTCTTTTTTGTCCATCTGAAAGCATCTACAGGACTCAAAGTATGAGATTTTTATCTGAGAACAGATGAAAAAGTTCTAAGGGCAAAGTTACTTCAGAATTATAATGGCAAAAGGACTATTATGAAAATTGGGGCTAACTGCTCTGTATTTTATAAGAAAATAACTCTCAAAAAACACTTCAGGATCCATTTTTACATACTATTCAAGTTCCCTTGATGTGTTAACTAAATCTAGGATATCAGACCTACCCAGATATGCATCTTATTAACAGGAGAGCAACACAACAGTTAAAACCAATTTAAAAGACACCTCTCTCCCCTCCCCCCCTCCCCAGTATATGAAATATTATCTACCTGTCTTACTCCCCTTCATGGAAGCAGTAATTTCCTTCTAATCCATGCAAGACACTGGTCAGCTTCACAAAATGACTGCACAGCACAACTGAACAGGGATTTGGATCCTGGAGTGAATTTGAGAAGCCTCAAGAGAAGCCAAGGGAGCTATTCAAGATTTAAGGATTGAGTTGAATTTTCCCCCTGAATTGAAATTTTTTTTCCCCAAATTGCTTATGATTTTTCAACTGATGATCATCAGAAGCAGTCAAACTTTTAAAAATCCATCTCTGGAATTGAGGTCCTCCTGCTGAACACAACACTTAATTTCTCCTCTATTTTATTTTCCCACATAAACAAGTCATTTTTTTCAAAACTAGTTGTCAAAAGTATATTCTCATTTTCATATCCTGTCTCCTCATTCTATTTGCATAAAAGTTAACAGGCAGCCCCTGCTGGCTTCATGACAGCTCATAAACCTACACAGGCAAGAGATATCCACATCTAGCACATACACCATCTCACCAGTTTGATTTTCCCACTCTTACACTATTTCTGTCCCATTCCTAAACACTGAACAACTGAGAAGGGAGCTCCTGGCATCTGGCTAGGCTCACATAGGGACTATGAAACACAGCAAAGTAGATCCAATGACTGAAACCCAAGAGCACCGAGTACTTGACAATCACCTGATTGAGGTGACCTGCGTGAGTCATTTACTTGCACAGAAGCATTCGTTCCTGGGATCAGAGACCCTACGTAAGCAGCCAGGGTCTGTTTCTTTTAGACACTCATAGTAGCCACAGACTGGGAAATTTTGAAGACTTGATGAGAAACACAAAATATTTTTAGGATAGTAAATTCTCACCCTGGAAATCACTCTGTTTTTCTTGGCCTATCTTTCTTTTTTATATATTCCAATATATTTTATTTTGTTTTAGCATTTTAAATCTTCCTAGGGCTTTATTATAGGACATTATCACAGTTCCCGCAACTTCCCTAAAATCCTTCATGAAGCATGACTGATGTTTCTCCTCATTGATGGCTACCAGGCATGTACATGTGGGAGAAACTCCTGCCTGATGCTCAAAGTCATGCATACCATTCATGTGATCCCCAGCAATGTCAGGCCTTATCAAACTTCAGCCATACAGTCCCCTGTGGGAAGTTCCCTTAGAAATTGTACAGAAACAGGGACAATAATCTCCTCTGAACAAATTTTCCATCATTTATATATCTGTGATATAAGGTCAGATATGGCTTTTAATCTTCAAGCAGTTTGACTTAACTCATGGGATTCCACAACTGTGAGCCCTTTCTCTCTACTGCATCACTTTAATATTTGAAGCGCAAAATCCTTTTGAAGTTAGGATGCTTTTAGTTCTGCCTTTGCTTATCAAGGGACCTCATTAGTGTCAGTCTTCTAAGTTATCAACAGGCGAAGAGAAGCTCCACATGACTGTACTCTATTTTTTGGCACACTGCATTGTATGTTCATTATATAACTAAGATGCTTCCTAGCTTGAACCAATATGATTACAGAATCTTTACTTTGGCACAGCCGCATTCATACTGGAACTTGAAGCCTTGCACGCTGTACTAAAATTCTTAGCACAAACAAGATGGGGGAGCATGATGTTTCCTCTGGGCTTTCACACGAGTTAGAGTCTTACACAAAAAGCAACCAGCAGAAGTAGAGAATGACCGAGACTCTATAGGGGAAGATTCAAATCCACATTCCTTTTACGACTCATCCTGCCTTGTCGACTCTCAGAAGTACAAAAAGAAGAGACTGATGATCGTGTACCTTGAAATGGAATCCAATTTTGTACAACTGCCTTCAGCCACCAGGCAGGCTCAGGTGTGGCAATCAGTGGCCTCTTCACAAGAAAAGTAGAAAATCTCTTTTTTTAATCAGACATCCATGTTTCTTAGGGTACTGCTTGCAAATAACAAACCAAAACACTGCACATGCAGAACTTCATTTAGTTCCTGACCCCGACAAAGCAAAGTCTTCTCAGAGTCAATAGATAATTGAAATAATGAATAACGCAATCAGAAATTCACACATAATATAAAATTTTAAAAAGACTTGGATCTAAGATGTTTGCTGTTTTAATGCAGGAGCTGACATATATTTTATTACATTATTTTATCTCCTGCACCTTGCTCTACAATATCTCATAAATGTGAAAAAATACTACCACTAGTAATCTTAGAAAAAGTAATCTTCCCTCTCCCCTCCAAAATTCCTTTTCACCAAAAGTAGACCAGACCCCTTGAGACCACCTGGGGCCTTTCATTGCCTTAAGCCCACCTGTGGTGGCCTACATTCTCATAGCAAACCTGACCCCCTCCATCCAGCTCCAAATTTCTCATGCCATGCTATGCCACATCCCTTTACAAGTTCCCCATCCCACCTCTATGTACCCTGAAACAGCCCAGTGATGTTCCACAGCAATTAAGTCTCTCTCTATTAAGGTCCCAATGATCCCAGATCTCTGTAAGCTCACACCTTGCTGGGAGGAGAGGCTACTGCCAGGACTCTGATAGATCTTAATGGACCTGACCAGCCTCACCTGAAATCTTCACCCACACACCTTTTCCGTAGGGCCCAGAAGACTTATTTAAGGTTAGTCCTGGGCTGCTAGTGTCTGCCTGATCTCTGTTGTGGAGGTGCTAATCTCCAGATAAGTCACAGCTGTGCTTGGCCTTGAACCCCAAAGCTCTGGCCCATGGCATGCAGGCTGACTTTTCAGTATGGACTCTGTCCTGCCTTGTCACCATGGTCCTCTCTGATGATCACTGTACTATGTCTGGCCTTGGTTGCTATCACTAGATCTGACCTGCAGATGGACTTTTTGTCTTGACTTTGGCCCTGAGGCCCTCATTTGCCTGAGGATCTGAACTCTTGGCTGGGCTTAGCAGCCATCTGTTTTCCTTGATTTCTTTGTTGGGTACGGTGGGACTGGGCATTGGCTGGAGTGGCCCTTGCTTTGCTGACCATGTTTTCCTATCCTTGAGGGGGCAGCTGGCCTTTGCTGCTCCCTGACAGGTGGAAGGTGGAAGTCTCACTTGCATTGCCCTCATACAAGCTACTCTGAATGTACGGTTCTTGTTTTTTACCTGATTTCAGGTCACTTCCTTGTCTCATCACTGCTACCTTCAATTATGATCTTTTCCTCCAAATTACTTGAAACTAACCTCTAGTGTGGTATTTCTGCAAATATTACACTTATTCAGTAAAACCATTTATGAATACACTGAATAGGTCCCTACCTGAGGAAAAGCTTCTGTAACAGCTTGCATGATATATCTCTTCCAATTTGATGTTAGACCATGAATATAGCTTTCCAATAAGCTGTGTCTATCCTTCACTTCTCTGCCTTTATGTTGCATTTATTTTTTTTCCTTTACTTCATCTTGACAGCAAAAGTTTTTTGATGAAGTTGTAACTTGTACTACCATACAGAAGTAGAGCTAGCTTATTCTGAAATAATTCATTATTGAAAATGTCGTGTCGTTATTTTCCACTGTGTTATGTTCTAGTTGCTTACAAAACTATTTATGAGTTCCAGCAGCTTTTTGGGAACCAAATTCAGATTGTCTGGTGGCAGCTCACCGGTGTACACCACCAAAAAAAAATAAATTGCTACATCTATTCTTTCAGAACCTCATTCATCCATTCAACAGCTCTCAGAGATAACTGGACTAAGACTTTTGGACCAAATCATCAAAGTGTCAGAAGCTGAATTTAATGTGTTTATGCCTAGTTGAAATCATCTAAGTGCTTTCCAACCTGTTCTCTTTCTACTCTAGTCTGAACCTTTATTGGTTATAGTAACCTAAGTTATACTTTTTGTTAGAGACCAACACAGAAGCGATCTCAAACACAATTAAATACTGGCCTCCTTAACACTATTTTGTATCAGTTTTCCACTTTCCTTTACCTTTTTCTCTAGCTCTGCCTTATCTTTTCTGACTCTGTTCATAACCCCTTGTGCTTATTCTTTCTTCTCATCTTTAGGAATTTTATTCATGTTATGCTTTCAGTAGGATTCCTGCTTCCCTATATTTTTTTTATATCTTGCTATAAAACCTCTTTTTCTGGGGCTCTAAGCTTCACATCTGCCAGAATTGAACTGAAATGGCACCCGTCTGGTGAAGTATCTCTTGCAACAATTCTGTTCCTCAGGCATTTAAGCATCCCACAGAAAAGTAGTACACAGCTTCAGTGTAAGCCCAGGGCTTTCCTAAAAGCAACCTTTATAAAAAATTGGAAATACATATTAGAAATAATCAGGCCTGAGTTTAAAAACAAATCACTAGTTTTCATTTTTTTTAAAAGCTGTATTTTAGGAAAGCAACACAGAATGCAGGAAAGCAGGATATCTTCTTCCTTATCCTTATAAAACTCCCTTTTACTTATTTATATTTAAACTGAAAGTTCAAACTACTTTGGTATCTTTCTATTTCGATGAATTGCTTATCTTCTGTTCAGATTTCTTATATTCCATGACTTCCCCAGTTCTGAATCATCAAAATCCTTT
This sequence comes from Limosa lapponica baueri, assembly GCA_002844005.1. Classification (NCBI taxonomy): domain Eukaryota; kingdom Metazoa; phylum Chordata; class Aves; order Charadriiformes; family Scolopacidae; genus Limosa; species Limosa lapponica. The sequence continues at coordinate 197,678 of KZ506051.1, forward strand.
CCTAGATTGTTTTTACACAGAAAAAAAATGTAAACAATGATTAATTATTACTCACAGGGTGTTACATGCTTCAGTGTCATGAGTTCTGATTTTTTTCTTTTTTGTTTGTTGGTTTAGAGCTAAGCCTAACAGTACAACCTAGCCATCTACAATTAACTCTCAGAATATCTGGTGGTACTAAAGGTACTACAAGTTCTTTAAAACAATCTATTACCTTATCCTTTCCTCTGGCCCTGAGTCATGTTCTTTGGATTAGACACTGCTCTGTATGAAAGTTGTTTATACTTTGTTCTGGCTAGACAAATGTTCTATAACAAAAGTTCAACATTTAGTTCTAGCTAATATTTGCTAAAATACTTATCACAGATTAAGGTGTGGCTACACACAATGCTGATTAAACAGCTCTTCAAAAAGTACCTAAAGTTTTCCAGGAGTCTAAATACAATATATACCACACAGTTATGACTACTTCTTCCAACTTTAATAAGGGAGACATACCACTTGCACAAAGAATGTGGGGGTTTGGTGGGTTTTTCTGGATGGTCTTTTTCCTCTGTTATAAAGAATGTATAATAGCTATGTATACAGATGTTTTAACACTTTTGACAAATGATAACACCTCTAGGAATGCTATATTTTCCTTTATTCTGTTCATTTCTCCACAGTGGCCTGAGTATCAAGTACAGCACTCATTGTCATTACTGAAATTCAGGGTCCAAGTGCCAAGGTAGAGTTAAATGGTGATTCCTCTACCCAAACAGGCACATAATGCCTAAAACAGATCCTGAACCTGAAATCTATAATGATTGACCTGCAGCAGGAACATTCTGCTTTTTGTCTTCACTATTGAAACAAATAATTTAACAAAACTGACACTGGAAACAAATCAGAAGCTTAGACCAGAAAAAAGAAGAGAAACAGCAAAAGGTCTTTTTTTGAAACTGGGACTCATTGTGTAAGTTGTGAAATTGAATACAGGATAACTAATAGCCGAATTATAATTATTACCCCAGTTATACAGTCATAGTATGGGAGAACAGGGTTACACCTCTTTCAAATAATCATTTTAAATATATTAATTATGCAAGAGGTTGTATGCAAATGGCATTTCAATTCCTAAAATGTCAAATAGTAAAAAATCATTTGGGGAACTAAATGACTTCTTTGCGAATGTCAAATTACTAAAAACAACACAACCTTTTTCAGAAACCTTCTACTAACTAACTCACTTAACCAGATAAAGATACTGGTTCAGGAAAAAAGTCTCTCAACTGCTAGTTAAAAATAGATAATTGCTAGCAAAATATGCAGCTTTTCCTACACCAAATGTTTTTGACTATTCATGCGGAAGGCAATGTGTGTTCATTCAGAGAAAGACCATTTGGAAGAAGTAGTGATGTGAGAAGAAAATATAGTACTTTTGACTTCACAGTCTACTGTAACAGTGTTCTAATGGGAAAACAAGAAAAGTTCTCACCAAAGTAGTATTTTAGCATTAAACAGAATGAGCTCACTAGACTGTATCAAAGAGTCAGTTCTGATTTTATTTATTCCATATCACTTTAAAACAGATATTGCATGTATCTACAGAATTTAATTCAGTAAACTAAGTAGTGTCATGGAACTATAAACATGGAACAATAAATTAAGTAGTTACATCTTCACTGCCTATATGTTGTTCTGTTTATAGAGTTACTGAATTTTTCTTGAACTTTAATCTTCCATGTCACACAATATGTCTGCATTGGCAATGGAGACTATCCAGATTATAGTATGAGTGTGAAGGGGCACAAAGGAGAGCAAAATAAAATCATCCAGCGTTTATTCCATTGCTCCGTTCTTAAGCAGTGAAAGGCAGAAGACCATGTTGAAAAGTTCCTGTGTAGAAATGTTCATGGACTTTTGCACATTCATGTCAGATCAATAGGAAGAGGGATGTTTTGCTATTTTTGTGTATGTGTGTGGTTTGATTTTAAGGGGTGAAGTTAAGAATTTCAGAATCTGAACTACATGTGTACAGAAAGGCATTATTTTTCTCATCTTTACATCAGCTCGTTTATTTATTTTAAAGAAACATAGAAAGGAAACCTGTTAAACAGAAACAGAGGAAAGATATGACTCTAGCTGTCAACAGCAGTGTATTTGTTTAATATTTCTTCTTTTCCTCTGTTAATCTCTCAAATTTCAGATTAAAAATGTTGTTTGTTTTGCAATGTGATTATATTTGGATTAATTGTAATATGACTCAGGTATCAGAAGTTACTGACTCAAGTATCACAATTATAGGTACACAGAGGGACTCTCAAAATGCCACAATCTAGTCCCTATTTTTTAGCAGATCAAGTGGATCTAAGTAATTTGTACAGATACTTGTCTAACCTTTTCTTATTAACTTACAGTGAAAGAGATTCCAACACTTTTCTACAATCCTTGTGCAAGCTAGTTGTGTCTTAATAATGAGTTTTACCTCCATCTAGTCTTAGTTTTTCTGCTGGTAGCTTGATTTACTCTAATCATTTCCCAAGGAGATACTTATACTCTTATGAAAACCTTAGTTTCCATAACCATAGAGGAAGGTTCTTGTGATGTCTAACCTTGTCATGCCCTACACCAACAAAAGAACAAATCCAGTTTCTTTTGTCATCTTGGTCTTGCACCTGAGGTATATTTGTGTGAAAAAGAGTTTTAAACCTAGGTACAGTACTTCAACCCAGCTTCTCCCAACACTGAACAGACCAGAAAATAGGTTGGTTCTGAGGTCACTGCAGCTTTCAGACTTGGAGGAATTGCTCTAAAAGGCAGAGAAGTCCCCCCAGTCAGACCAGTGACATATATTATGCCTCTGGAGCTCAATGCTAAAATGGTGATGAGTGAGACTTCTAGCAGAATTTTGGCACTAACATGCCTTCATGGCACTTACCCAGCTGGAATCAGGAGCGATGATACAGAAGATTGTCAACTATGAGAGGGATAGGGCCCCAAAAGTCTCTGAAGGTGTTGATTTTTCCGTGGTGGAGGTCTGTTAGGATGTCCAGCAATGAGCACCTCCAAGTCATGTCAGAGACCACAGTATCTCCTGGACTCTTCTAAGAAGTGATTCCAGGAATAAAAGTGCCCACACAAGCTCAGACACACAGTGTTTCTGAGGTTTAACACTCCCCTTTTAAATCAGAGACTTAAGACATAACTGGTGTAAACTGATTGAGGTGTTTATTGATTAATGAATACAATATGAGGAAATTGACAAAGAACAGCACAATTACCAATAATCAAATTAGCTAAATAGTATACTGCTAATATTAATTATTACACTTGTGCAGGCTATTAGGTACTGCTATGAAGCTGTTTAACATTGTTCTTAAATCTAACGAACCAGATAAAGAGCTCCTATTGAATTAAGATTCTGTAAGTATGAAGGTGCAAGTCTATCTCTCCCCACACCAAGTCATACAGCCTTAGACCTGACAGGGAACTCAGTTGGTTGTCCCAGTGAACTTGGTATTTCCTTGGTGAACTTGGTGTTTTCCGGTCAGATTCGCTACTGTTTGTAAGCATCCACACTGCTACTGTCAGAGTTCCCCTACGTTTGTATTCTGATGATTTCAACCCTTATACTCCATTTTTTCTGAGTTTGATGGACCTTCTCACATCCTGTGCATCTCTTTTTCTCCATCCAAACTCCTCCCAAATTAACAACCTGTCCCTAATTACTACTTTTTTTTTTGAATATTAGTTGCAGTTTTGCTAGGTTCATACTTAAATTTGAAATTTCTGGGGTAGATGTCACCATTGCAGCATATAACAATAGAAAAGGGGGAGAAGATGATACTACTACTGCTATTACTAAAAATGGAAGGTGACAAAAGAATGATTCGATAGGGCATGGCAAAAAAAGTTAGGTTAGCTAAAGATGAGAAAGGTTTTTGTAACAGAAGATGGGTCGGTAAGTGAGAAAGGAGCAATGAATTTGCAGCGAATTAAAGGCTTGAAATCCTCAATAAATAGGAAGCCACATGTGATATTTGGCCCTTTATTTATATTACCTGAAAATCATTTCAGGCTGTTGCATGAGCTCTTGATGGTTAAATAGTTGGTATGCCCTGGAGTAGTGCAGCTCAGCTTCATCAACATATTGGTTTGGATCTTTGTCCCTCTTTAGGAGAGGGAGACTGCTTGCTAAACACTTAGAGAGGATCTTCCAATTTTAGGTTGCTCTGAAAGGTATCTAGTTTGGGTCTATGAAAACTGCACTGTGAACAGAACCAGTGCAAGGAGTACTGAGAGATTTGCTTAGAGAATACTCTCCTGTTCTGAGCCAAAATGCTAATGTAGATCCAAACTCCATCTGCCCAAACCACTGGCAGCCTGGTCAGAGCATCCAACCAGGGATCTCTTTTGAAGGGAAAAGTCTTTGATCAAGATTCAAGAGTTCCTAAAGGCTGCAATGCTTAGCAAGAAGATGGGATGCCAATAATGCATGTTCCACTCTGGGTGGCTGCCTGTGGGCTTATGAGCTGAACATGTATCTCCTTATTGTTGCAAGCAAGGATATAAAGGAGAATGCATTACTGTGTGATAGACTGTAGTGTTAGGAATAGGTGTGGAAAAAAAGATTTGGACACTCTAGTATTTTGTATGGATAATGAGACCTTTGCCCTGAGGAATTGGATAATTAAACATTAAAACCTAAGATTTCCTTTCATACTATCATAAACTCTATGTAGATGTTTATTTTCCTCTTAAAGCCATCTTCTGTTTCCTGTTTTTCCTGAGTTTCCTTCTTGATTGGAGAACACGTACTTAGAGATTTCCTTACTTCTTTAACCCTTTGTTTAACATTAATATTGTACAATTTTATTAGCACAATCCTATCTTCAGAATGCCTCTTTCAACTTCAGCTTTCTGAGACCTTTCAGAAAACTTCATCTAAGATATTACGAGAGAAGCCAAGTGCATAGTTTTCATAATACGTATGAAACTGGTTTTGTTCTATGAGCACTGTACAAGGATTTCCTGTCTGATCATAAGTGCAAGTGGGAGTGAGTAAAAGTAACCAGAGCAAGAGTTGTTGGATGATTTTATGGGGTTAACTTCTAGGTAAGCTTAGCACGCTCTTCCCGTCCCAAGGAATATACAACCTCAACAGGCAAGACACAAAGAATGATCAAATTGAAATTAAGACATGAGATCACAAGCAGAGATACCAAATGTACATAATATTATCATATTTTTATTATCATATTATATATCTTATTATGACCTTCTGCATGCAATACGTGCCCATTCAACATACATCCTCAGTGGCAAGCTCCAAGAGCCCAGAATAACCAATAGAAAAACAATTCTCTCACTATTTTGGGTAAGCTGTAAAGACATACTAAATCTTAAACACCTTAAAATGTCTTAAACTGAAAGATGGACAAAATGGAGCCCAGCATAGCTGCATGCTTTGTATTATACCAGATTGAGCTACGAGTGCTTCACAACCAAGAAAATCTCCCTATCAATGAACAGGGAAGCTTCTCATGGATTGTTTTGAACATAGCTCTGAGCAGGCCAGATAAAACAAAAGAAATGTGCTCACATGGACTGTGTAGAACATACAAAAGCTCAACATGAAATACATAGCTTTGTAGATAAGCCTTGTGAGTGAGTAGGCGCAAAGGCCTGTGCAACAGATACCAAGGTAGCACTTATTCCAAGTGTTCTGCAGCATGGAGGTGCTCAGTTCACACCAATCAGGAATAGTCATTGATAAGACAGACATGAGCTGTTTGGAGGTATTATTAGAAGAGGAATTGCTCCCTCAAGAAGATCATAAGGACATAATAGATGTAGTTTTGTCTGCTTATACTTCAGGCTTCATATTACTCACCCTACTCCTGCTCTTCTCTCCACTCTCTCCTGCTTTTCTTGGTTGTTTGGTGTTGTTTACCTCTCAGTATTTTTCTCACATCAGGCCCTTGTTGCCCAGACTCTTCCATCCTGGCCTCCCCTTGTCTCTGTACCCTGGCCACCTCTTCTGCCTAGGTTATATTTGAGAGGTTTGGTGAGGTTTTTTTCACTTGTTACTTTTTTCATTTTCTTTCTCCAGTCCACATCTATTTCTTTCTCATTCTCTCCATGTTTTCTGCCTTTCTTCTTGCTCGTATAAGAATTCCTGCTCCCCTTAATTAAGCACTAGAAATTCTAGGGCGAGGAGAGATCAGCAGTAGGGAGAGTGGAGTCCCCCTCCCACCCCCTCTCCTAGAATTAAGGAATTCCTCTCCCAGGAATTAAGTGCAACTGCAGAGAAAGGGTGCTCAATACTAGCTTACATTTTGCTAGAATGTTGTTGATGCTGTTGGTTATGGGCTTTTTTAACTCATTGTATGGCTTGGAAACTTGAATCATACTGCTAAAGTATAGAGGAATCAAAGCTATGGATTCTGACAAGAAGAAATATGCTTTTTCAATATCTAAACATAGCAATAAAGAATAAGGTGCAAATATTGATTTGGTATATTGCTATCATTCTTTACTTAAGAATGTTCACTGAGACAGTGATGTCAGTGGTCAATGGTATTACAGTGATACAATGGCTACTGCTGTAGCATGGACTGTAGCTGACCTGGGACTGAGACAGCCATCAACATGCTTTGAAATAAAATCGTTAGGTATCTATCCAGAGCTAAATTTAGATGATGTTTATGAGCAATCTGAAGGAATAAGTCTGGTAGGACAGTTTAGTAGACTGTTCCTTATGATCCAATAAGCTGCTACTGCATTTTGCCACAAAACTATTTCTTGGAGCACAGCTATGTAGGGAAAAAGCCCCATACCACATGTAAGGATTCTACCCAGCAGTAGATCTTTACCTCTTCTGGCCTAGGTTTTACTTCTGTTATTTTGCCTTTTTTCACACTGAAATGAGAAGCATATTTGTACTAGGTAGTTAATCCAATACTTGGATTCTTAATCCTCCAGCAGGAGGGAAGAATGTGGTTGTTGTTCAGAAATGTAACAGAGATAAGAGCTAGTTTTTTGTGCCAGGGACAAGGATACTCAAGTTAGGCTTATACTTTGTAATTTGCTTTGCCACATGGCAGATTATGCACAGTTAGTCAAGATGCCCTCATTTTTCCAGTGGTAAAATCTGCATTCATTGGACATCCATAAAGTGGACTGTACAAATGAGCACAAAATTTTGTTCTACAGCCCAAATGGCTTCTTCCCAGCACATGATAGGTAAATATTGTAACACTCAAACAGCACAGTTTCCCCATGTTCACTTTAAACTTTCAGACCATGGGCTGAGGAACAAAAGGTGAATGTGCAAATAGATTTTAAGCAACGAATATGAAAAGATGTCATACCCAGTGAACCCCGTACTTGGAGAACAACATAAACAACCAACACAAGTTGTAACATTACAGCACTGCTTATAACTGACTGTTCCCAGGTGTTTTCACATCACCACAGTTAATTAACCACTTCTGCATAGTATTTCATGGTTAACAAAGAGCCCTTTGAGATGCTTGGTAATAGCTCTCAGTATGAAAAATAGGAATAGCAGTTCTGTCTTCTTAAACCTCTGATTTTCTAGAGAAGTGCACAAGAAAAAGTTGTCAGAAAGGGCTAGAAAGTGTCAGAAAGCTTTCATCAGTCTAATGGAGCCCAAAAAGGATGACAAAACACAAGATAATGGTGTACTTGCAAGCCTTCATCTTTAATGATGTTGAAATTTGACACCATTTTATTTGTACGCTTGGAAAAGTGATACGAGTCCACAGAGTCAGTACTGTCAATACTGCTATTTCTCTTTAAGCTAAAGGTTTTTGTTCTTTCAAAATTATTACACAGTGTTGTTCAGCTGAAAGCAAAGCATATTCAGTGCAATTCATACAGGAACAAAGTGGACAACTGTGCGATGCGGGGGACTCTCAGGGCAGAAGCGTGAAGAACACAGAGCTGAGTTTCAATGAAGAGACTGGGACCGGTTGGGCAGTCTGGGGCCAGGTTTGTAAATCGGTGTGGGGGCAGAGAGGATGTGTTGAAGGCAGTGGGTAACGGAAGTCTGACCCTGAAAGTGACTCACAGAGTGAGGGACAGGGAATCAGGGAGAGACTGTGGCAGAGCACTGAACTGGGAAGATCTGGAGGGGAAGAAAAGGATTAGGAGCTCCCAAGAAAGAAAAACAGGATGAGGATTTGCAAGGATATGAGCTGGGTCTCATATATCCTTATATAAGGATATGTTGCTGGGCAACAAAATTGGAAATAAAAGTAGAAGGAGGATTAGAAAGCAAGGACTAAAGACAAGGTACACAGGGATGTCACAGTGCTCTCAGGTGCTGCTTCTGGTGTCCCCCACTGGGGAGTCTCTGCACAGTCCCTTTGTGTTATCTTTGGTCTTTTTTTGGTTGCTCCGGCCAGCTGGGATTAATTCATTTAATAGGCAGGTTTTTCTTCCAGGTAGATACTGCTCTAGATAGATGATCTCTCCCCATTTTAGTCCAAATCAGGTAATTTTTCAGCATTCGATCACATGGTGTTATTAAGCAGACTATCCTGCCAGAGAACATGTGGTTTCCTCCACAGGTGGGATGGGAAGCAACCACTATGGTATCAGAAATGGCATGAGCTGAAACAAACATAAGGCTCCTTTTTCTGTAGAAAGCCTTATATTGGCAGTGTTGGCAGAGGTAGTTATGTGTGACTGTGACCTGTGCGAGAGACAGATGAAACAGTAGAGTGATGCTTTCCAGATTGGACTTGCTGAAGGCAAGCTTTCCAAAAAAAAGGAAAGTTTTGTAGGAAAGATTTTGCTTGGACTTCATCAAACCACATGTGTGGTAGAGTGCTGCAGTTTGGGGGACCAGACAACATCTATCCTGAAGTAAAGTTCTTGAACCACAGGTATCATGATCACCTGCTTCTATGGCGAATTGAGCCACTTTCATTGTACCATTTCCCACTATTCATGCACGCAGTATGTCCAAATTTTCTGGGCATTTGATATAATCTCTTCACTTACAGAAATCCTGAGCATTCACAACTTCGACTGAAGTTAGTAGGACGTGTCCATATGTTATTATATATTCATGTCTATTGTGTATAATGCATATATATATAAACAGTGCTGCATAATACAAAGTACTCCAATATTTGGACACAAAATCTCAACCAGATATGCAACATTACCGAATACTTGTGATAAGTAGAGTTTGTAACATTTATACCTTTTTAACAAAAGGAGAAAGGAAGGGAAGGTTTATTCCCTTATTTTCTTTCCTCTTTGTGTAGTATTACGTGAAAAGCTGAGTAGAAGCATATAGTTATGGCCTGTAAGAGGCTGGTAGAGATGCTCACCTCCATTTAGGACTCAAGGAGGGCCTGTGTAGAGATGAAAACTGTGATTCAGTCGGTGCTTACTGATGTCATCATTCTACAGTTGAGAAGGTGGATGACCTCATAATCTACCTTCTTGGTCTCTTCCCTGTCTCATTTAAGTGCAGTTTGAAACTAGTGAAAGATTAACTATTTCCATGACTACATGTATTTCAAATATTGCCTTACACAAATAATACCCATTATTAACTGGAGCCTCTTTTGCACAAAGTCCTTATATTCCATGCATGCATATGCCATCACTAGAAAAGTGGCTACATACGGGTACAAGTGACTAGGTAGGGATTTACTCTCTTGAAGGACAAGAGGCTTTGCAGAGGGAACTAGATAGATCAAAGCATTGAGCAATGATTTATGGGATGAAATTTAAGAAGTCCAAATGCCAGATCCTGCATCTAGGATGCAGTAATGCTGGGCACAAGTATAAACTGGGAGAGGAGCGGCTGGGGAGCAGCCCTGCAGAAAGGGATCTGGGGACGCTGGTCAACAGCAGGCTCACAGGAGTCACTGTGTGCCCTGGCAGCCATGAGGGCAAACCGCATCCTGGGGTGCATCAAACACAGCACAATCAGCCAGTCAAGAGGTGATTATCCCACTGTATTCAGCATTGGTGTGGCCTCACTTTGATTTCTGTGTGCAGTTCTGGGCCCCACAATTTAAGGAGGATGTGAAGGGACTTGAATGCGTTCAGAGTAGGGCAACAAAGCTGGTGAAAGGCCTGGAAGGAATGTCCTGTGAGGAGTGGCTCAAGACTTTGGGTTTGTCTAGTTTGGAGAAAAGGAGGCTGAGGGGCAACCACATTGCTCTCTACAACTTCCTGAGGAGGGGACATGGAGAAGGAGGTGCTGATCTTTTCTCCCTGGAATCCAGTGACAGGACACGTGGGAGCGGTTCAAAGCTGTGCCAGGGGAGGTTTAGACTGGAGATTAGGAAACATTTCTTTACTGAGAGGGTGGTCAAACACTGAACAGTGCTCCTAGAGAGGTGGTCGATGCCCCAAGCCCTTTGTTGTTTAAAAGGCATTTGGACAATGCCCTTAACATGCTTTAACTTTTGGTCAGCCCTGAATTGGTCAGGCAGTTGGACTAGGTGATCGTTGTAGGTCCTTTCCAACTGAAATATTCTGTTCTGTTCTGTTCTATTCTGTCCTATCCTATCCTATCCTAATCTTATCCTATGCTATCCTATCCAACTCTGTACACAATGATAGCCTGCACAAAGGCCAGGGCTTTATGCTTGGGCTTGTTGCTGTTTGGGATCTGGGGCAGAAGCAGTTGACCAAATGAGAAAAATTAAGAAATAAAGGGAGTCAAAATGCCCCATATTTGTAAATAAGCACTTAATGTGAAACCAAAACAGTAATTTCCTGACTAGTTTTACATAATCTGAAATCAGACAACTGGAAGAACAGAGATTATAAGGTAGAATGTAACTGTAGGTCCCAAGTCCTCTTTTTCAACCTCCAAATAATATTTTGCTGAAGACAAAGACCTTCCTGAAAAGGTTGATTTTAACACTCGGAGCAAAAATACTTTCTCTGTCTCATGTGAGCTTTTAAGGTAATTTTTTGGTTTTGCGGCCTCTATTTTTCATTCTTGCTCATGTATATTTCCATTATGGTATAATACAGTCAGATTTTAAAAAAAAAAATAACTTTGTCAGATTCTTGTGCTGCTGTTTTCTCTGCAAATCCTATTTATTTTTAGTGACTTTTAGTCTGCTGTGACCAAATATGGAAGAAGATAAATGCACTGACTGAAGGCAGACTGAAAAGGACCAGATGAAGGTAGAGGCAGTATTTTCCTGAAAGCGTACTTCTTGTAGATATAGAGAGCTGTCTGCAAGAAGTTGTTAAAATGCTCCTAAATATTGATGTGAGGAAACATAGCAGCAATGAGATTAGGAGGCTGGCTTTAAAGCATAAGTTTGCAGCTAGAAGACAACTATGACTCACACATCTGTGCTGTCCTCAATGAATTTAGCATTGTAGTCAACAGTATATACATTTGTCTCTTTTTGATCAAGTAAACCAGAAAAAGTTTAGTCATTTTCCATTCATCTGCTTTTCAAATTCTGTAAGACCAGTATGTCCCGCAGTTATTTTAGATTCAGCAGAACTTCCTCCAAGTTCATATTAGACTAGGTTCCCGGTGACTGCCGTATGGGAACATATTTTCTGCCTTGACTGGGCTTCTGTACAGAGTAGCTGACTAAAATCCTACACTCCCTCTATATTGCTGCATTATTAATAGATAAATACAAATAATAGTATTGCGTGTTTTAATCCTAATTTCATAAGGAAGTTTATTTGAGTGAGTTTTCTGTTTCATATTCAGCCCTAAAAGCTTTCGGTCCCGTTCTAAACTTGACTTGACAGGATGGTAGAGATACCAAAGACACGCAGCTGCTGCAAGCATCATGAAAACCTTGAGGAGGAGTGAGCAGAGAGGAACTCGCAGCAGAGCCAGAGCCTGACCCTTCATGGCAGAGGCACCTGCAGCTGTATGTACGGATGATCCGGGGAACTACAGGCCTGTCAGTCTGACCTCGGTGCCTGGGAAGGTCATGGAACGGATCATCCTAAGTGCCATTGTGCAGCACATGAAGGACACCCAGATGATCAGGCCCAGCCAGCACGGGTTCATGAGGGGCAGATCCTGCTTGACAAACCTGATCTCCTTCTTTGATAAAGTGACCCGCTTGGTGGATGAGGGAAAGGCTGTGGATGTTGTT